>CM061042.1:19433916-19608617 GCA_030762985.1 Adelphocoris suturalis
AAGTCATATTTGTTAGAGAAGCGCCGGAAAATATATTTTTTCGCTCCACCTTCAGTCTGTCGGTGAACGGAAAGGACGTCCTCGTGGTCTTCCAACACGCGTTCTGTAAAAAAATAATTCAATATTACCATAATTTTCCACACATTCCTATTGTGAAGCTACGGATGTTCCACCATCCGAAACATGGGCTGAACAACTGACGAGTTTGACATATCTATCAACATCTACCTACCATTACGCTCTTTACAGTTGAGGCCATTACCGAAAAATGTCAGTCATGCAACAGACTTTTGGAATTGTTTCACATTTGCAACGATTTAGAATAACATTTTATCTAAATTCTCATACCAGTTTATACAGAAAAAGTTATGCATTTTTATTTCAAGAAGAAATACCTATAAGCTTTTAGCGAATTTTCGAAGAAAATTAATCTACTGCATCGTTCCAAGGATAATGAAATTCAATTTTTTTAAATGGAAATCTGATTTGAGTATTCTGAAACTATTGCTGAATTTTAACGTTATATATACCTACCGGGTGTTTCAGAAATTATGATCTACCCTTCCGCATTTCCTTATTTAATTACGTAAAAATCAGGCTGGGTTTTCTCGACCACCGAGTTGAATGTAAAATGTTTCGGGTTTCTCGAGGGTTGGTCAATGAAAAGTCTATATTCTAGGCCGACGTTTCGAAATATTTATATTTCATCTTCAGGGCTTGGAAAACTGTATCTGGACGCTTATTTCATATACTCGTCATAGAGCTTTAGTAGGTTGCTATCTACTTAAACAACATCTTTGGGTATAATGAGGGGGAAAAAAACACTGGGGTATACTGAGACGTCCACGTTGCTGTTATACACCTCTTATAACTTTAATTTTAGACTCTGTTCAGTATAACTTAAATAATGTTTTCTCAGTATACCCCAAAGTTTTTTTCTCAGTTTTCTCAGTATACCCAAAGATGTTGATTAAGTAGATAGCTACCTACTAAAGCTCTATGACGAGGATATGAAATAAGCGTCCAGATACAGTTTTCCAAGCCCTTAAGATGAAATATAAATATTTCGAAACGTCGGCCTAGAATATAGACTTTTCATTGACCAACCCTCAAAAAACCCGAAACATTTTACATTGCGTAACAAAATAGCCCATCGCCATTCTTCATATTTTTTGTGAGGGATTCAGCAAAAATACTTTGCGCGCAATTGGCACTAACTTAATTTTTTCAAATGGGAATCCGCCTTTTTCATTGCAGCTTCGGATTCTACGTCAAATTTAATGAATTTACGACCCCACACTTGATTTTTTTGACCGCGCGCAACCCGTTCCGCGAGCGCGCTAAGTTGGCTAACTACCGAAATTGAGCAAAACATGGATTCCGGTGAATCCCCAGTGTGGTACATGCATTTTAATTGGTTTTCAACGCTAATTCATACGGTTCTTTCCGTTACGTGATTTGATTCGATTTTAGCGGAATAATGGCCGAAATTCGGTTATTTTGCTTGAAAAAAATCATCTTTTTAGGCGTGTGTTCGCACATGAAATTTCATAATTTTCCATTCCCTTTGCCTCCTCCTTTCTCAGCCGGGCTGGGGACCGGATATGGAGTAAAAATAAAATAAAAACAAACGTTTCCTTAAAAAAAAAAAAAATAAATAAATAAAAAATAAATAAATAAACAAATAGAAAATAAAAAAATACCATCTGGTAGGGGAAAAAAGATGAAAAAAAGTACATCAAAGCAGTTGCTCAAAATGAACGTTCAAAGTCCTTTTTTCATGTTTCGTGTTCATGTTAGATGGTATTTTTAATTTTTTTTTTTTAAGGAAATGATCGTTTTTATTCTCTTTAAACTCCATAACCACCAGGCTGAGAAAGGAGGAAATAAAAAGAATGGAAAATGATGAAATTTCATGTACAAACACACGCCTAAAAAGATGATTTTTTCACGCAAAATAACTGAATTTTGGCCATTATTCCGCTAACATTGAATCAAATCAAGAAACGGATAGGGCCGTATGAATCAGCGTTAAAGAACATTGAAAATTCACGTACCACACTTGAGGTTAACCAGAATCCAGTTGGGCAACTTTGAGCGCTCGCGGAACGGGTTGCGCGCCGTCAAAAAATCGAGTGTGGGGTCTTAAATTCATGAAATTTGACGTAGAATCCGAAACTGCAATAGAGAAGGGGGGTTCTCATTTGAAAAAATGAAGTTAGTGCGATTGGTGGTATGCGATTGCCTGCTCCATATACCTGCTTTCCGGTAACAATTTGTTGTGTTTTCCAGTTACTATTAATCGACAGAAAAATATACTGCAATATGAGAAAAATCTAAGTTGACCCACACATTTCTCAGAATTACCATCCAACCTTGTCGGTGTTCAATATCCAACTATTACTATTAACTATATCTGTATGTATTAAATAGGTAAAATAAGCAATTTGTATCTAGTCAAAGCTATAATCTATAACCTACATACATATGGTGCAGAAATAAGACAAAAATACAATTTATTGTATGCACTACGAGCACTATTCATAAAAACGATACGTATTGTGTTAGATTTATCATTACCGATGCCGATTTCAACCCAGTGTTCGACGATGGACCAGCAGTAGTCTTTACGCACGCGGTTTTTGACGGCAAGGAGTTGAGTCAAGTCGATAGCCCGCAAGTTTTTCTCGACGACGACGCTCACGTAGCTTCCATTGTCGTCGAAAAACTGAAGCTCTTCCTGCAAATATTAAAAAACGTCGTTTAGTACCAGTCTCTAATGTAAATGAATTTATGCTACTGAAATATATGCAATAGAAATCCTCCCTCCCATTTCATGAATAGTTTTGTTAAAATACATTAAAATGAAAATTTCATTTGTTATATTTATTATAATATAAATATTATTTGTCAAGATATAGGCATGGAATAGGAGATGTGAAGACCGATTTTACGAAAGATTTCAAAATTTACCCCATTAACAGAAATATTGAGTATAATCACGTATGATCTCGCAAACGTGAGCAACGTAGTTCCAATGAGCCAACATAGTTGCAGGGCAGGGGGCAGCACAACCACTGAAGCTCAATGAAATTTTGGATGTTCGTCAGTGCTTTCGTACACCGTGGAAGTAGGTACATGTTGCTCACGCGAAGTACAGAAAAAGCTAGACGGGTATGTAGCCTGGGCAGTCGTTATTCAGCTCACATAGCTTCTACTAAGCACATGAGAGTGGCAAACATTGTATGCCTATAATCACATAAGATGTTAGGTATACATGTGTCTCTCCTGTTCAGCTGATGACATAACAGGACAACAGATATCAACGGGTGAGTAAGAGAAAGATAAATAATCGAACATGTCGCTTCAAGAAGCTGAGGTTATTGATATAGCTGACTTAATCAATGCTGGGGACAACCACTCCCAAACACATCAATAACTACATTGTGCTGCCTGGAAATCAGATAACCAGTTTTGCAGTCAGAGTGTTCAGGTGGAATGGAGGTTCCACAATCAAGATGACTTAAATCAATAGAAGGCCACCCAAAATCCTCTGGCAGATACTTCGAATTGCTGATTCTTCAACGGTAGTGCTGAGGGCCAGCCAGAAGATTTGGATATTGCTAACTCTGTTTTGACCAAAAGTGTGTCCCAGTTCACCATCCCTTTATTTTTACTTATTTTATTTTATTGATTGATTGATTTATTTATAAGATCAAAAACATCAAGTGGCAATTCCTTTTTCTTTTTTTGTTGATAATATTAATAAATACTTATCAATATTGTAGGTCCACATTACAATCCATGTGGAAGATATATCAACCGCTCACCCAAAATAAAGAAGTTTCGTCAGACGATGTCGTATTGCATCATCAGTTGTAGTAAGATTGATAGCAATAGACAGGCAAACATTTACTTTAACGTCAATGCCATTATATGACTGGGTCAGGAAAAGTTTCGCGTTACGAAAAATGAGAGAGTTTGCAGTATGAGATTAATATGTTCTTGATCAACCTAGATGCTGACATTTAAAACGGAGCCTCCTCTCAGGGGGAAGTGCAGTAGAATTACAACGTGAGAGGCCACAATCAGCTGAGTGAGCTGGTAGACTAATTTGTTTCCTAATCACACTGCGATGTTGAAATTTGAAATGGAGTCTTTCTAGGGTAAGTAGGATACCTACAATTTACAACGAACTGAATCATCCTGATCAGCTGATGCTGACCAGTGAGGTCAAGTCAAATGCGGTCAAATTCTGAATATCATCCAAATGCGTTCGACAAAGTCGATAGAGCGAGTCACAATGTAGAATCGATTAGATATTCGGGGAAACTCTATGGAATTATAGTTTTAGAATGGATATACGACAACAACCATGAGCATATTGCAGTTTTGGCGACATTTTTGGCAACATTGCTGTGATAAAAGTACGTTTCCCTCCCTCCACTGTTATTACACCCATAAAAATGTATTTTCTTCTCACTGCACAGATTAAGCCTATCCAGACATTTTAGGCTATGGTAGACTCGGATTATTTGGTTGTAATGCACACTTACAACCAAACACACGTTGGTTTTTACGAGAGCTTTAAGCAATTCAGCAATTGGGATTTTAGAACTGAAAGTAATATGTAGCTCTAGTCAGCTGAGACTATTGTTGCCTTAAGTTTATAAACAACTATCCCAGCCTTGAACAATCGAAATCGATCGACGAATGAATGCATGAGGATACTTTCTACGTGTGTGTTTCATAATTTCCCCATCATTTATATATTCTTTGGTAAACTGTGGACACCTACCAAGTAGTTTGTTTTCCGAGAGTTTTCGTTATCGCATTTTATTCCGCCTGATCGGGACCCTTTGTCTTTTGTGATACAACGTACCTACTACTTGCCGAAACTTCGCAAATTCTTGAAAATATCTATCGACCATAGGTACTAGCATTAGTTTCAACATCCTCAGAATGGAATTTGCTTTCACAAAAATAATTGGAGATTGTACGTTTTACAAACCCAAGTTGGGACAATGATTTCTGACAGATCTTGTTCGAGGCACCAGTGATAGGTAATGCCAGATCATCGGAATTATAAGCATCCTTCTCGTATCACCAAGAACTGATGATTGTAGTGTAAAAAATAAGAGCGTAATCTAGGTAAGTTTATTGTGAAAGATCGATGTCGAGTAGGTATAGAATCAAGGAAATTAATAAAGGATTGAGCCATATATTGTATTTGTACCCGCCTCTCTTTACTTTATCCGCGCTTTCTTCTCAACCAATAGGAAACGAGGTAATGCCACCGAGTCACGATAACACCACACAAATCGGGGTGTCACGTAGCCCCCTGAAAATTTTGATAGTATCGAGAAAAAAAATCTATTATAGAGTTTTGTCGAACGGAAACTTTTTTTTTTTTTTTAATTTGGCATTATAACATACTAGCCGCTCCGGCTCGCTACGCTCGCCTCCACGTCCAGCCGGGGGCAAGCCCCCCGGACCCCCCATTAATTGCTCGCTTCGCTCGCAAAATGTGGCATGTAGGGAATTTTGCTCGCTTCGCTCGCAAAGTGTGGCATGTAGGATGTTGCTCGCTTGCTCGCTAGGAGACAAGTGTAGGTGTAGGGATGTTGCTCGCTTCGCTCGCAAACGTAGATCCTAAGGGTAGGTTTAACTTCTGTAGGGATGCTGCTCGCTTCGCTCGCTTGAGGAAGTTATACTGCCCACCCAACTTGGCAGACGTTTTTTTCTGTTGGAAATTCTTACAAACAAATAAATCTTATAAACTACGTGGAACCACAAAAAGTTATTCGGGGATGTTGCTCGCTTCGCTCGCAAGGTATCTGTATATGTAGGAAAAAATCCCATTTATTCTGTTGAAATGGCTCTCGCTTCGCTCACAAGGTATACCTGTATACCCTTCAAGACGTAAGTGCGTGTACCTGCTCGCAACCCGTTCCAGTCAGGTGCAAGCCCCGCCTTATCGAATCCCTTGACGTCTTCGTAGAGCCTTCTCGCGAACACGGCAAAATAATTTCTGATGTTAAACGCTTCCCTCGCAATTCCCTCCATTTGACCACTTCGTCACTTTTTTCGATATCCGATTCGGATTCAGATTCGGCGGGATCAAAGCTGTATTTCGCCCGCGAAAACCGTTCCGAAAAACGTACCTTTTGGGGTATATTTTAATCGGAAAAAAACAGTTTTTTGCGGACTTTTCGAGAAAACGGGTCCGTACTCTCGCATTTTTTTACGCATTTCCCGATACTTTTTTCGCGATCCGATTGCGCCGTCGTCTTCCTCGTAGGAAAACCTCGAAACCGTATTTTTCCGGAATTTTCAACGGCCGTTTAGAGGGGTAGGGAAGCGGGGAAGTAAAAGCGCACATTAATTTTACTTCGACCCCCCTCCCGCCCTACGGCCCATGTTCGGTGGGATTAGAAATTTTAAATTCGCTCTATCACACCTCTATCGGAAAATCCAAGAAGATCCCCCCACTCGTACACTCCCCCCACTCAGCCGTTTGGCCGTGCATAGACACGACCAGACAAGCACAGACAAGGACAGACACAACGGAGTCTTCTATATACTTATTAATAATAGAGATAGAGATTGTCTACAGCCATACAGTAATTATATGTAACATTATTTAATTAATATTCCTTTATATTGTTATGTTACATGTGATATAAACTTATATATTTCACTATAAATTAAAATGTTTATGGATGATAATATCACTTCATATTCTAAAATTATGTTTTGTTTCTTTCCAATTCACTGAAGAAGATACTACTTTGGTTTTCAAATTCTGGGAATTCCATGATTGCGTGTTTGAAGGTTCCATTTGGGTGTCCACATTTTTGGCATTGCGGGTCTTCCTTCATGTACGTTTATGCGGTGCAGGTATGCATCACATAACCGTGATTTGTTCTCATTCGAAATATCGTTCGTGTCATGGACTTTCCGATATCTTCATTTGTGACCCAAGGTACACGATGGGGGGGGGGGGGGGGGGGGTTTGCGGTTGAATTCTCTTGTAGCTTTGTCCATTGATGATTGTTCGAATTCTCGCTTCCATTTATCATAATTATCATAATAATTTTTCCCATTCTGATTCCCGTTGATTCCCATTCTTAAGAACGGCAACTTTGCTGAAACTCGGGAGTTTCTGTCGAACGGGGTCTTACTAGTTTAGAAATGTGAGCCAAATAATTATGTACATGTATACATCTATAGGTATGTACACGAATCATGTTTGTAATAGACGATTCGCATCGACGAGTTTTTCTACCTACCAGCGGAATGAATGATGGAACACTTGGCGGCCGTAACTCGCCAAGCTGGAAGACAACTACCCACCATCTGCTTCGTTTAATCAATCAAAACGTCAAGCCCTTAATTGTCTGGAAGACCGTAATTATCGCTTATAATTCAGCCCGGACCGTGAACTTGCGGGTAACAACGAACTGGGTTGTATCGATGGTCGAATATTGACGAATTGGCTCCAATTAATTAAATGAGGCAGGTGAATATTATTTACAACAATACAAATGAGGTAGGTATATTGAATTAATATTAATATTTTTCCATTCGATCCAATGTCATGTAGAAACGGAAAAACCTACGCAAACTTAATCTACATTTTTAAAACCTTTAGTTGAGAAGATCAGTAGTTAATAGTAGAACGATAACAGATGAAGAGTAGATATCTACACGTACAGAAGAGTGTACCTGCATGTACCTACTTCTGTAGTAGTTTGCTGTAAAACTATAATCGAACAAATAAAGCTTCATCTAAGCACTGCTGCCTAACCGTTTCATGAAAAAGAAAAAAAAATCCCCCAGGATGAACTAGAAAATTCCCCCAAAAACCTCCCGAAATTTAAGGTGCCGAAAAGCAATTTGGACGCATTATTGATCACAAATGGAATTATCAAGTAATAAAAGGCCATATAACAAGGAAAACGATGTAAAAGAATTTAAAGAGCGGTTTATTACGACAAGAAAACAGAGAAAGACTATTACCAACAGAAGGTAGTTACTTAAAAGGTAAATTATGTAGTCAATAAAAGACAAGCTTGACGGGTAAATTTCATCCGAGTAATAAATTTGAACAGGCTAACGTCAACATAAAATATATCACCAAAAACCGTGAACCTCCATTACGTAATATAGAAGATCCATTTATTGTTTCTAAATAATTTTGGAGAAAATAATTTTTCTTGGGGGTTCAAACCTTTCCTTTCCTTACATTTTTTCTATAACTCTTGTCTCATTTGGATTGGCTAACTGACGTTCGTGCCTGACACTGTCCGCATGCATGTGTCGTTGTTCGAAGAATCCGATCCAGTGAAGGGATCTTTTTCTCATTTGGGATTATGGTGAAATTCACTTTTGATTAATATCTAAGGCAGTCGAAAAATAATAGAACTCTAGGATTAGCAGTGTAGCTCGAAAATCCCAAGAAATAACCCCCCACCCCCCCCCTCGCCACCAAGACTGCACGCCGGGTAGGCTGCACTGACTTTAACGCCTTTACCTAACATATCTTTAACGCTAACTAACATCTCGTATGGCCTCTCTCAAACAGCGGTTTGATTACTTGTTCAAAATGTCCTTTCGAACGTTCAAAATGGTCTGATTCTACAGCTATCAGCTGCTATCACTCATGATCAACGCTATCACTAAAACCTTAACATAACTAACATACCTCTTATGGCTTCTCTCAGGCAGCAATTTGATTACTTGTTCAAACTGTCCTGTCGGACGTTCAAAATGGTCGGATTCTACAGCTATCTGCTGCTATCAATCGCTATCAACTATCACTGAAACCTTAACATAACAAACACACCTCGTATGGCTTCTCTCAAGCAGCAATTTGATTAATTGTTCAAACTGGTCGGATTATAAAGCTATCCGCTGCTATCACTCGGTATCAATACTATCACTGAAACCTTAACAGAGCTAACATACCTCGCATAGCTTCTCTCAAGCACCGATTTGATTTCTTGTTCAAACTGGTCGGATTCCACAGCTATCTGCTGCTATCACTCGCTATCAACACTATCACTGAAACCTTAACATAACTAACATATTTCGTATGACTTCTATCAACCAGCGATTTGATTACTTGTCCAAACTGTCCCTTCGTACGTTCCAAATGATCGGATTCTACAGCTATCTGCTGCTATCACTCGCTATCAGCTATCACTGAAACCTTAACATAACTAACATACCTCGTATGGCTTCTCTGAAGCAGCGATTTGATTACTTGCTCAAACTGTCCTTTCGGACTTTCAAAACGGTCGGATTCTACAGCTATCTGCTGCTATCACTAGCTATCAACGCTATCACTGAAACCTCAACATAACTAACATACCTCGTATGGCTTCTCCCAAGCAGCAATTTGATAACTTGTTCAAATTTTCCTTTCGGACGTTCGAAACGGTCGGATTCTACAGCTATCTGCTGCTATCACTCGCTATCTACTATCACTGAAACCTTAACATAACTAACATACCTCGTATGGCTTTTATCAAGCAGCGATTTGATTATTTGTTCAAACTGTCCTTTCGGACGTTCATAATGGTCGGATTCTACAGCTATCTGCTGCTATCACTCGCTATCAATGCTATCACTGAAACCTTAACATAACTAACATACCTCGTATGGGTTCTCTCAAGCAGCGATTTGATACTTTGTTAAAACTGTCCTTTTGGACGTTCAAAATGATCGGATTGTACAGCTATCAGCTGCTATCACTCATAATCAACGCTATCACTGAAACCTTAACATAACTAACATACCTCGTATGGCTTCTCCAAGCAGCGATTTGGTTACTTGTTCTAATTTTCCATTCAGACGTTCGAAACGGTCGGATTCTACAGCAGTTTGGCTAAATCGTCCCCGGCACCGCGAAGCCTCGAAAATAAACCGGTTTCGATGAGCACACGAGAGCGGGCACCGACGCGCGGGAAACCTGCCGCTACACTGAGTCACTTCCCCGAGGATCATTTTCGCGAGGAGGTTTTTTTAATGGGTCTTTTTTTTCTTCTTTTTTGTTTTGTTATCTCTTTAAAAGAAACAACTCTTCCATCTCCCCTCTTTCTCTCCTTTTGTGAGTCTGAGGGGTTCAATAAAGAAAATGAATAAGAGATAGAGAGAGAGAGAGAGAGAGAATGAGAGAAAAAAAATTGACGACAGCGGCGGGGTGGGGGAGGCGAGCGATTTTATTGGAAGGTCACGGAAGCGACTTCCTACGACCGGAACCGATGAAATACGAGTGCTGGGTCCAGCGGCGGTCACGTGTATCCACAAAGCATCCGACAAGACTCGCCTTACATTTAATTTTCCGAAATATACGTGTTATATATATATATATATATATATATATATATATATATATATATATTTATATATATATATATATATATATATATATATATATATATGCTTCAAACCATTCCCATTACATGGATGGTGATGGTAATAGCAATTACTTTCTTTCTTAAGTAATTGGAAAATTGGAAAAAGTAATGGTAATTGCAAATCCTTTTTTTTTTTTTAAGAACTTTATTTTATTCACTTGGTACGAGTTTTTTTTTTAACATAAAATTGGTTATAAGAATTTCTTTCGCTTGAAATTGCTCAAATTTCAATACAATCTTACATATTATAATACGATGGGTAATTTTAAAAAATTCGCTCTTACGATCATACTGCATGACTGGAACTAATCGTAATTCACGGTTATTCCAAACATACATAGATGTAAAACCTTTATAGCGTCTTGGATGTTTGTGACTTTTTAAAATACCAATATGCCACAAAATGTATTTATAATATCAATGTTTTACACAATGGGGCTCCGAACTAACAAGGTCCACCGCTAGGAGCGATAGAGGAGGGGGGGGGGGGTGTGCTCCTGCCCCTATGTATATATATATATATATATAGGTATATATATATACATCAGAGTAGTTAAAAAAAAGATTTGCAATTACCATTACTTTTTCCAATTACTTAAGAAAGAAAGTAATTGCAATTATCATTACCATTGGAATAAGTAATTGCTTCAAACCATTTCCATTACAGGAATTGTAATAGTAATTGCAATTACTTTGGAAGTAATAAATGAACATCACTACGTGATTCAGCGTGATAAAATACCCTACAATTATGTATTACATTTGGCAATTTAATACCTTCAAAAACTCGATTTTCACTATTTCTGTTCTATTTGCGCCTGATTGTGCTCGTTTGTGCAAACTCAAAGATTCAAGAAATGGGCCATTTTTCACAAAAATTTTAAGTAGAATCCAAATTTTCTATAAAAAAGGGGGATTTCCATTTTGAAAAAACTAAGTCGGTGTCGATCGCGCATGGTTGCGCGCTTGTGGAATGCGCGAAAATGCAAAATTTGATTTGAGCTTCAAACCCCAGTCTTTGCTTGTAGGCATACCTAATCATACTCTGTACTAATTTTATTGCATTTAAGAGAAGTAATTGAAAAAGTAATCATTACTCAAAGTAATCATCACCTAACACCTTTGATACACATACATACAGGGTGTCAACAAAGTTATCGATTACCTCTTCTATTTTCCTAACCTGTCAAAAAAAGAGAAAAAAAAAAAAAAAAAAAACGGACCAACGCGATTTTGTTCATTTTACATTTCCCGTAGAAATCAAATTTTGCATTTTCGCGCATTGCACAAGCGCGTAACACCGAAAAAGATCAGAATCACACATTTTTCCACTCATCTACACAAAGCGCAAAGCATACTGAAATTTCGTTTTTTCAGTCTTTTTCTAAGTTGATGTTTCGAATATCAATAAATGAACATCGCTACGTGATTCAGCTTGAAAAAAATGTGGCAATTTAATGTCTTCTAAAACGCAATGTTTAACAATTTGTGCGTAATTATGCTCGTTTGTTCGCACTCAAAAATTCAAGTGATTGGCCATTTTTGTATGAAAGTTTACGTAGAATTCAAATCTGCAATACATGAAGTGGTTCCCATATGAAAAAAATCAAGTTGGTTAAGTCGGTGTCGATTGCGCATGGTTCCGACCGAAATGCGAAGAAACGCATATGATATCTGCGGGATATTTATGATTAATAGCGTTGGCCCGGTATTTTTACTTTGACAGGTAAGAAAAATAGAAGGGGTGATCCATAACTCCCAGTGATCCCACCCGGTATATATATATATATATATATATATATATAATATATATAGCGTTTGTGTGTGCTTACGCAGGGTGTCCCAAAAGTAACTCCCCCCCTCCCCCTTAACTTTTTTCCCCCACAATTTATGAGACATCGAAGTGAAACTTGGAGAGCGTTTTTGGAGTGCCTAATAATAGAAATTAGAAAAAATTAAAAAGTTTTTAGACTACCTATGGGGGGGGGGGGGGGGTTATTAGGTACATGGACAAAAAAAATATCTTGCTACGTTAAGCCCCGTCCACACTTGGAGACTTGTCTCCGGAAACATTGTCGGCCGACTGTCTCTCCGGTGTTTTCTATTGTATCCGGCGATGTCTTCAGCTAGTCTGCTGACTGTCTGCCGACTGTATGCAGACTGTCCGCCAACAGTCGGCCGACAAATATGTGTGTTTCTGGAGACAAAAAACGCTGTTTTCTGTTTCCCAAATGAAGGGGAAACACAGAGACAGGTACAAGTGTTTTCATTCAGTTCACAGCCAGGATTCACATCGTGCACATCACTGTTTAGTGGATTTGCACTATTGTTTAGTTTTTAGTGGATTTGCAGTGCGTTTTTATTAGTTAAAATGGATGGTTGCTGAAATCGAAGCTCTGTATCGCGTACATTTCTTTGAGATCTTTGGCCCAACGAATCCTAACAGAATCTCAAAATCTGTCAGCGTCATTCTTGTGAAACTCCGGAAACCTGCACGATCTTCTAATCGGAGGTCACTTAATAAATTGTGGCCATAATAGGAACTTTCTTCAAGAAACTTGCGAGTCCATCATCGCCTCTTCCTCGGTAAATCAGCCACATTATTAAGGACGATGAAGCACGCAGAGGCTAAAAACCACGTCCTCTTCGGTCACACCATGTCGTCAAACACTGGCTTTCTAGTGTGGACGCAAAACAAGTCGGAAACTTGAAACAAAAACTGTGTCTGCAGACAATCGGCGACTGTCTGCAGACAGTCGGCAGACAGTCGACGACAGTCTGCTGACCATCGGCCGATTGTCTGCATACACAGTCTGCAAGTGTGGACGAGGCTTTACACCTCACTTTAAAGATTTTTTGTAGCTTAAGACGATAGTGAAGCCAGAATAACGATATCAGGCATTCTCAGAGTTGGGCTGATAAACTATGAAAATGCATGATTTTTCCTAAACATACGAATCTTAAGGAAAAATCGAGCTCCTTCATGGTTCACCAGCTCCAAGACGAGAACAATAATTCAGATTTTTAGCGTGGAACATGCTTTAGCCATGAGCTAACTGCCCGAAAACGGTACGCGGAAGTTTCACGCAATTTTCTTATGCTTTTCACGTTCAACCTAGCCGTTGCTGGGGAAATGAAACTTCTATAGTTTTCACCGGACAAAAATCGTTCTCCATTCGTTGGAAAGCTCTCGATTTATCACGCATTTCTTAAATTTATTTACTTGATAGAGCGCATCTTTCATACAACAACAGGAGTGTTGTGGGAACCTATACATCGAGTTATCATGCTCTCATTCCAAGAACTTGTACTATTTAAATTTGGTAATATTTGTTACATACATGTAACGCCTTTTTATGTTTAGAATAAATTGATAAAGAAACAAGGTCTTATGGAAATATTGTAAATCGATATTTCACGGGACCTTTTGTTTAGAAGGTGTAAAAATATACGTTGTTTGTAATGCGATAGAAGTTAGTGAGACGACATGAAGAAACCTGTTCATTGTACAACGTGCCCCACATTTCCATTGACACCGATGTTCAACGTTCACGGAGTAACACAAGGCAGTTATGTAGTCGCCTCTGCCGTGACATTCATAAGGAATAGAGCGGGTATTGCACCAGACCCGCTATAAATCTCTCGGAAATGAGAAAAAACATGGCAATGAACAAGGCGGCCTTGGCGGTGAAAACCTTCGGAGTGAAACACCAGATAATGACGGAAACAGCTGCGTGAGCTGATAACTTAACTAGGGCGATCAAGGAGATCTAGGAGAAATCTAGGGCAATTATCTCATGCACGTACTATATGAGGTGGCTGCCCGTGAGGTAACCTCTATCTTCCGTAGGAGGATATACGTTCAATAGACGTATATCACAACATCATACATAATAGCCTAATATTATGCGCGCATGGAGATGCTACTTTCAATTCGTAAACAATTGCTTTAGGGGAACACATCGACCCCAACCACAGCAATAATAGAAAATTTCATCGAAATTGGGGGAAACTGTACAAGCTTTGCTTCTTACAAGAGTTTCATAATACAGGGTGGAGCAGATTTTATGACCACATTTGAAATGGTTGCCATGTGCTTAATATTGGAGCTAGGAGGAAATGAAGCGCAATTAGTAGCAAAAATTTGAATTTTTATTAGACATACGTAAACTTTTTAACTGTGGAAGATAAAAACAGTTGCATGAGCAGCCATTTCACAGCCAAAAGGTTACTACTGAGGGGAGGGTCGAGTGACGAGACCAGAAACAAAATTCTAGAGCACGCAGCCAAACTCAAAAAATTTGGTCAATTATGGGCATTTTTCGCCTAAAAATAGATTTTTCTCACTTTTCGAAGAAACTTAGAGATCTGGGAGTGGTTGCAATCGACTCAGCGCTGAAAAATGCTTCGACTGTGACACTCTACATGCGCGTTAGTGACAAAAACCTATTTTTTAGCATTTTTTGGGCCGTTAAATTGTAAATTTGAGCCTGAAATTTTGGAGCTTTTACAAGACGGATTTTTCTGCGTTGGAACGAATTTTTTAACCCGTTTTTAATGGGAGTTATCGTATGGAAATATACCCTATAAACACACACACCACACAGAGAAAGACAGACAGACACACACACACACAGAAAGACACA
The DNA here is from genome assembly GCA_030762985.1 of Adelphocoris suturalis. Lineage (NCBI taxonomy): Eukaryota > Metazoa > Arthropoda > Insecta > Hemiptera > Miridae > Adelphocoris > Adelphocoris suturalis. Next base: position 19,448,987 of record CM061042.1, read on the forward strand.
CACACACACACACATACACGACGTTAACATCAAGGATTGTATTCTTTGGTGCATGAAACGGATTTTTTAGTGGGTCCCCCAACCCTTCCTACCCACTTTTAAAATTTCGAAGCCATCTAATTAGCTCATAAATAGGCTTCCCGGCAGAAGTCTCAAAAATCATGAGAGAAAATAGTTCTTGTCTTGAGAACGGAAATGGCGTTCAAATAAGATGCGACGTACGTCAAGGTCTAAGACACGCTTAGCAAAGAATATCCATCTTCCCAATAATAGAAGACGGCCAGTCACGGTTCATTTTCGTTGTCTTTTCAAACGTCTTTTTGTAAACAATAGATTTTTACGAGCTATGTTTTTTCAAATTTTGTCGTGCTTGAAAAACCGCACGATAATTTATAAACATTGCATAATGGTCGGTAATGAGTTATACATTCAAGTAAAATAATACACAAGGTCCCCCCCCGCCAATGCTACAATCGTTAACAATAGGCCAAAAAAAAAAAAATTTTTTTTTTCAATCTTAATGTTTTTTTTTAAGGATCTTAAAAATTATAAAGTGCGCATCGACATCAACTTCGTTATTTTAAATGGGGACTTCCATTTTTCATTGAGATTTGAACTCTATGCGAAATGTCATGAAGAAATGGCACATCACTCGATTTTTCAAGTGTGGGCAAACGGGCGCAACCGCTCCAAAAGTGCAATAAATGTGAAATACCTACTGAGTTTTAGAAGATATATTTTTGCGAGTTCGGAACGGTTCTAGGCAAGCGCATTCGAGTTTTGTCGTTCGCAGTGCCAGAACGCCCAGTTCCGGAACGCCAAGAACGCCGAGTTGGGCGTTCGCAGTGTTCTGCGACCAGTTCCGAACGGTTCTGACAAGCTTCGTTTTAGCGAATTTTTGAAGAAAATTAAGCTATTGCTCTCGCCTCAAAATTTGTAGAATGTGAAATTTTTGAAAAATTTTTATGCAGAAATCCGTTTCAGGCTATTCTGAATCATATTCTGAAGTTTAATGCATTTTTTAATGTATGTATATATGAATGTATATATGTATGTATATATGTATGTATGTGTCATTCCAGACGATAACTGTCCGTAGAATTGTGCTAGAAACTTCAAACAAATTTTAAAATGTTAAGGACACAAAACGAAAAAGTTCAAGTTCGTGGCCAGCATGATCGGATTACATCTTCGGGTTGAAATTTTCAAAAATGTAGTCAAAAATGTCAAAATAGCCTGTTTTTTTGCGATTTGTTGTGCGAAATAATTTTTTCAGCATACTAACATGTGGTATATTCGGAATCAGCGTAAAATTTCCTATAAGAATATGTATCAAGTTTTCAAAAATTTCAAAGTTGAAAAATCAGTCAAAAATCGAAATAATGCCGTTCGCTAGTTGTAAAAATCGGTAATATTTGCATGAAACATTGTCCAAATTCAGATTGAACTACTCTTATGGAAGTATCCCTGTATAACCAATCCTAGAACCATACTGTTTTAAAACGTAGGTAGTAGGTGCTTAAAAAAAAAAAATAAATAAATGTAATCACAACTGATGAGTTTACTCTGTGCATGTGTTTAATAATTTGATTCCATGTTTGTCTATCAAAATCATAAACTAAAATTTCTCAACACGATCAATAGCGACTGAAATATCGAAGATTTCTTCAAAAATTCGCTCATGGGGTCATGCTGCATGACTGGACTTTTTTTGCTCGGAACTGTCAGAATTCGGACGCAAGGACGTAGTTAACTCATGCGCATTTCACAATTTTTCGGATCTCGAGGAGTAAACAACTTTCTTCTTCTTCATCGAAATCATACTTAATCCTACTTTAGTCTATACGTTAGTATAAGTACCTATTCTATGATCGAAATGTCAACTAGCTCGTCAAGTTTGGAAAGCGATAGTTTCGACGATGGTGTTTGGTTTGTAAATGATGAGGACGAGATTGAAGTTATAGTTGGATCTCTTCTACATCCACGAAACTCAAATTTTTTCTGGTATACTCCTCAGTCATCGTGAATTTTTTTTTTTTTTTAATTGCCGTGGGGTAATATTCACGGGAACTAAAAATATTCCGAAAAGGAGTACCAGAAGATAACACGAGCTGAGTGAGGTTACAAAGAACAACACAGGTTATTCCACTTCCAAATTCTGAAATCGTTCGCAGTGCAGAACGCGGTTCCACAAGTTCCGGAACGCCCCGGGATTTTCTGTCCCAGTTCTGATGAGTTCGAGAGCTGTCAGAACGCGCACTGAGAACGAAGCTTAAATTGCCACTTGGAAGACTACACGGGAAAAAGGGGATAACTGTAATCTTTTCTTGAAATGAGTTTGTGACGGATTCTTATAGATTTTTGTATGGCGAACACATCGGCACTTCAGAATTGGGGGAAAAAACGAGTCCAAAGAGCCGAAAGTCGCGGGCGAAAAAAAGTGTACAAGAACGGACTCTCAAGCGACAGAACTAAGAAAGTGACGTGAACGGGACGGAAGGTGGGGGAGTAACTTGAGCGCTCGAGAGTTGAACGTGGGCACAAACGATCCCAGACTGACGTACCATCGGGATACCCACGATGGAGTCTGGACCAGCTCTTTTGTAATTCCGAATCCTCCAAGGAATAAGAGAAATATGAAAAAAAACTACGATTTTCGAAGACATTACCAAGAACCAAACAGCAGCTCTGTGATAACGAATTTCACTCCCAAATCGAGCCTACAGGAAATCACGATCACGAGGGAAAAACGCTGCAAATTATTTCACAAAGGTTTATCATTTTTTCAATTGAGTATGATCATAGTTTTAGTGGCTAGCGTACGTCATAAGGCCCGTCCAGACTCCTCGGCGTGTCCTATTTCGAGTTGCCACAACCTATACTTCTATAATTATATACGCATGTTTATATTTCTCGATTTGAGCTCCTATCTATTCAAATAGTTATTGCCTTAATAATATCATTATCTAAGTACGTACGAAAAGTCGAGAGGATATGTTATTAAATATGCGTAGGAAAAGCTTTGGTATTAACACACAAATATGACCTTGAAAAAAACAATATTCATGCCTCGAAGAACCCGGCGCCGGCGCCGTACCCACCACAAGGTGCCGCGGCGCCGGCGCCTCCTCTCACTCCACCCCCCGCTCACCACCCCTCACCACCCACCGTGACCCCCTGCCAAGCGTGCCAGGCGTGCGCGCGTAGAAAAAGACACTTTTTTGCCCGTTTTGCCCATAGCATCTATGCGAGTAAAGCGATCGGGATGGTTAAACGTTAGGACCAACTAGACCCCAAATGGAGTCTAGTGCGAAAGAACGGGTTTTTTAAGTCAATTCTTAGGCCTTTTATGGCCCGGACGGCGAACGGCGGACGGACATTTCAAATTTGGATTCTACGTACCTTGAAACGTAAAGTGACAAAGTTTGAGGGGGGGTTATAAAATTTTTTGCTACACGATCACATAGGCTTATTATTGGAAATAATAAACCAAAATATGATGATGAAGTTTTGCTCTTCCAAAACGGGTGCATATTTCAGCAAAATCAGACCTTAAAAAACCAGCAAACAACAGAAACCTTAGCCCTAGAAGCGTATATTGCGACTATTCCTGCTTCAGAATTTACGAATAAACAAATTACAACATTTAGTTTCTAAACACTTATTTTCAACAACAATTAAGAATTGTATTTTCTTAAGTTTTGAATATTTTATAAATAAAATTTATGTTTTGGGGCTGAAAATATTGTGTTCACTCTCCTTTTTAGACTGAGAATACCATGGAGAACAACTTTAAAATGGGAAAATCAAGTCATCTTTATGAGGCCACCATTATGTATTTCACCAAGTTTGAGATCAAAAAGATTTTTTCACTCAGAACGGACTAAATTTTCAAATTCTAATCTCGAACCTTCTCCTGAAATTACTACTTATTTTCGACCTCGGCCCATCTACTGTGAATCGGACACCAACCCATTTACCAGCACAGTGTTATACTAAACCCGGAAAACATTTGTGGTGCAGCTGTAGTATTTTCGATTTTTCGAGTCTATTCTCCTTCAGTGAGGCTTGTTGGGTTGTTGGCCGCACTATGCTCTGAAAGATGAGGGCTGAGTCTCTTGGATCAGAAGTGAAAGATTTACACATGAAACATCAATAATATGAATAGCTTACATAGTAAAATAAATCTATTAGCACTAATAAACGTAACTAACTTGTTTTTCGGTGGTCGAGTCCTTGTCATTTCCTACGTTTTCAAGGAGGAAGTAAGAACTGGTGCCGCTATTTCCTTCAAAACAGCGTAACTTCATGCCCATACCGCAACAACAACCTGGAACATACATAATCACTGAATGATCAATAATCATCGTCGATCAATCATCAAACACACAATACAAGAAAAACATAAAATGTCTTACAACACAAGAATGTATGAAACTGATTCTGCGAATGTATGTAAAGTGGATACCAGCGATTACATGAAGGTAAGAAACTAAATAAAAGAGTAAGAATAATACAGGGCGCGTCAGAGGAATAGGGTGTTTTTGAAAAAAATCTAAACTTCGTTAATTATGCAGAAGAAATTTTTATCATTTAATAATGATTAACAGGACGTTTCCATTTGTTTTCGTCACGTCACGAGCGTCACGTCACGGTGGGGTTTCTATTGAATTTTCACGAACAACCAATGCGTTACTAGGGAAGTGTAACTCCCTTAGTTTTCATAGCAGGAAAATCGTTAGCCACTTTCTGGAATGCTCTCATTTTATCACAGCATCACATAATCCCTAAGCCTCGGTAGTATCACGCTCAGTTATAAAATAATATTGCTAAGTAACCATAATGAACTAATAATGTGTAAAATTAATCATTATTAAATGATCTAACTGTAGAACCGTAGGTATACCGTCCGTTTTTTGTTGATGTCAAGACATCCATAAGGATTACCGTCTGAGAATTTCAGGTACGGAAAATTACATCAGGCCAGTTTTCATCAACCCAGTTCTGAAGCCGTTCTCAGACACCTACTCTTTGATTCCTAATCCCTCCTGTTGGTCTGCATTGATGAGAGTGATTTTATGTTCGATTGACGCCTTCAGTTCTTCCAATGTGCATAGTTTACTCTCGTAAATTACATGTGACTTTTAATATAGCCTCAAAAATGACGTTGTTGGGGAACAGGGGACGAAGAACAGCCATCGTTGCCCGAGCTGTGTGTACTATGGCACCGTCTAACTGAAACCTTATCCCATTACGAGCGATTCGCATCTTCTCAATTCAGGAATGAAATAGTCCTAAGCACTAAACTTGACAGAACATGGAACATGTTCCTCGGGAGAACAGGAGAGAATTTAGCTCACTCAGCTGATCAGGAAATAGCCCATCATTTCAATCGTCTCTTAATGTCCCAGAGTCTCCCAATCAAATTTCAACTTCAATGTTTCTTCCCAGTCTAATAGTGGTTGCAATCATGTTTATAAAATTAACATCCTATTCTTAGCGTAGTATGGCTATCTAAAACAGAAATAATAAACCTTTGTGTAATAGTCTGCAGCGTTTCCTTTAATGCTTAGGTTGCCCCACTCCCCTCTGAATCGATTCTATAAGGACGTTTCTTGTAGACGATGCCGTGCCTATATGACCCACCTTTAGAGGCACGTCCTAAAAAGGATTATAGTATAAGCAGGGATGAGAGGGACGAAGCGGCGTGAAACCCCGATGATCGGATCAATGGACCGCGGGGAAGCTGCGAGAGTGAAATCACTCGCTTCAGTTGATAGCGCGTGCGCCGGATCGGTCCGAGTGCATTCGGAAGTCTGGAATGGCAGCGAAGGGTCGATAACACTCTGCCGGACCGTTTTTGCTTGAGTACAACGAACTTGGAACCCGAACGAGTTGCCAAATCCGTAATAATGCGATAAACCTCATCTTTATCGTCACAGAGTCGTTATGGACTGAATTTGGAATAGTTGGTACGCAATTTCTAAAAAAAAATCCTTCTACTTTTCTTTTAATGACGTTTACTAAGAAATAACATTGTGCTAAGCACTCTCATAGTGTGAACATACTAGGTCTAATAGCACGCTGAGCGTGATTCACATGTAAATAGGAACCTAGTTATAAGTCCAATGTCTTATCCTAGTAAAGTCAGGTTTTAGGAATAGTGGAAATGAAGTGTTAAGGAACTGTTGGGATGTTGAGTTGTTGATGTTTAGCAAAGTCACCATGGTGTTTTCTTTTCAAACGACGTTCGAGGCGAGGGAGAGGACGTTGATTAGGTTTCATGTTGATGAGGTCTTTGGGATGGGATGAGCTTCTTTGGTGCATTGAGTGGTAGGCCGCAATCAGGGAATCGTTTACAGTGGGAATGTTCAGATTTTTGTGTAGTTCTTCGTTACGTAAATACCACGGAGCGTTCACAATTATTCTCAATATACGATTTTTTAGCACTTGGATTTTGTTAATCTGAGTAGCACTCGCTGAATATCCACAGGCCACTGCCATACAGCCAGATCGGGCGTATAAGGGTTTTATACAGCATTAGCTTTAGGTGCAAACGAAGTTTAGGGTGGCTGAGAAGAGGCTTTAGGTGAGAAAGTCTGTTCCTGATTTTAATTTGGAGGGTGGTGATGTTTTGGTGCCAAATCCTTCTACGTTTTCGATTTCCTTTCTGGCTATTGCAGTGATCTATATTCAATTACTCCGATTTCACCAACTACACTGATTATTTTGAACAGTTTCGCGGTTTTTCTGTCGCGGTGTTTGAATGTTTCACTTTGGGTTCATCCTTCAATTACCCTTCAATCATCACTGGATTCCCGCCATTTGATTGTAAGAAACAGGTGTTTGAGAAAATTCAAGTTTGCGCAAGCGTTCAAACGTTATTCAGTCCGAAGAAGATGATCTAAACTTAATCCAGTTATTTCACTGCTGTTTTTGAGGAATAACTCCCGACTCTGGATTAACTCTCCTTTTAAGCCTCTATGGTGGAACCAGCCCATAGAAAACAATCTTGGGCATAACCCGGACAATCCCTGGAAATTTCATCGAAATCGGACTGTAATTGGAAATTTTTACCCGGGTCAAAGCTGGCCCGCAGACAGACCGAGACAAACGAAATCGTTCCCGACACAAACCAAATTTTTCAGAAAGTTGTGAAACGTTCAAAAGAAAAATAAATTTTGATTTGGAATAGTTAAAAACATGTTCAACCACCTGCATTAACGGAAAGCAATGAAATTTCAACAAACGAGGAGATTAATTTCGTTCTTTTACCTTTGTGGATTCTTTGTCCTATTCTTCGAAACCATTTAATGACCAATGAGAGCCATTGTTTCCATTCAGGTGTTAACAGTTTATTTTCTGAATCCATCTAGATAAAGCGTTATTTCCATTTGACTAGTAAACCGGAACTCTTTTGATGAGAAATAAAATGATTTCTCATACCTCACAGATGTGCAAGTGCTGTTGTTCTGAACATCGTACTTTTTCATTAAAATGTATTATTCTATGTAATTTTTCTTTTTCATCAAGGTTTTGTATTTTTTTTAAAACCGATGAAAACTGCAACAACAAAATCCTAAAATTGGTTTGTACAGCCGTGTTTAGAAACATTTTTCTAAAGAAAAAAAAATTTTGTATGAGCGAATTTTCTTAGATTACCTATTGTATAGTAAATTGTATTGAGATTAGAGCAATTTGAGCAAAATCGCTAATAACCACTTTTATGGAAAAAACTTAGTAAATAAAATCCGGAGATTCAAATGAGATATTGGATTTTTAGATTTTTTGCAGTTTTTATAGATTTCTCAGCACATCTTAATTAAATATGAGTACGAGTACGTTTTCCAGCCTAATTTTGTCCAAAAATTTGTGATTGTCCTTGTTAATTTTTGATAATTTTGTTTTGACGGAAATTCTGCTAAAAATGATAAATTTAACGATTTTTGGCCGTTTTAGCTATTTTTAGAGATTTTCCAAGGACGTTTTGTGAAATTTTACCAATTTAATGTACTCAAAAAGTGCTGACCAACGAACTCATCCTTTCATTTGGGAAGCTTGATTTTTTGGCGCAAGACATTGGGAGAGTTATCGTCCAGAATGATATATATATATAACACAAAAGCATAAACTCCAGGAATAGTTTCGGAATGCATCAAAACGGATTTCAATGAAGAAAATTGCCAAAAATGTTGATTTTAAATTTTTTGAGCCATTGCAATAATTTCATTTTTCACGAAAATTCTCTTGGGATAAAAACTGCCCTTGGGTCGTAGCCCTTAGGCTATAAGCGGTAATGAGGTTCCGGCAAAGCGCCACGTACCCAAACAAATTCCTTTCTTATCAAGTGGCTACAATGGTTTTTTACTGAAATAATCAATGATGAATCGTATTGCAGGTGAAAATTTATAGCGTGTCAGTGAAATAATACAACAAACAAGGAATACGCACATCGAACTGTTACCCTCATCCTTCAGAACTTATTCGACAAAATATCCAGCACGTGGAGATGCCGAGAACTGCAACAAAGAGTGGGATGCACAGGAGCACTGACATGTCGATACAAAGTTGAAGGGGGTTGGAAATTGCACTGGAGGGGCGGCAGGTCAAACGGGAAGGTGGGGGCGGCTATTTTGAGGGTTGCCGTGGCATAGTAACCCTTGCAGGTCGCGCGTGGTATTCGACGCGGGCGGTAAAAAGGGTTGGCCCAAAAGAAAACTGGTAGGTACGACAGGTGTAATAGCTATTGTTACTGGTAGTCATTAGCTCACTGAACAAATTAAAGAGTTCAGGATCGTTCTGAAACAATTGCAGAGCCCTTTTATATTTTTTGGTAGGCGATCGAATTCTCTCAACTACAAAACATGTAACTAGTGTCTACCCAATGACTGAAAGAAGATGCTCAAAGGTTTGGATATACTGATCTGCTTCACCATTCACAACCCGATAGTCAGAATCTACTTTTTGCTTAAAAGGTACTGATTCCAAGGAGGCTGCGATACCCTCAGGGATGGTGACTGACAAGACAGATCAAAGCTAACTAGAATTTCTGCCATACAACCTGACATTTCCTGGGGATCCCTAATATAATCATCACAAGGTAAACAGCCAGCCAGTTGACAACCAACATAACAGGCAAGAAGATGAGGAAAGTCGTCTTTTCCATTTTGAAATCAGGGGTACCAACCAGCTGGGCGTATTGGTTATTGCAGAAACCACAGGCAAAGACAAAATAGGATTGTTTTCAATCGAAAACCGGAATCCCCTGGTTATCTCAAAAATAAATTCCCATTCATTACAAATCTTACGAAAAGCCTGGATAACGTTTTCATTTCTTGAGGGTTTACTTGCAAACTGGGACTGTGACTTAATACAGGAAGATTAAGACTAAAAGAGAATTTATGCCAGGAAATTAGGACTGTGGCCTAATCATTTCGCTAATGGACCAACTCATTCTCAGATAGAAAGCTTGGAGAATACGAATTCTAGTATTCCTCTCATCAAGCACGATGTCAGTAATGCGATCCATGGATCAAGGAATTATTTGGCTCCTTGCGGTATGTTTCAGGTAAGAACAGCAGAGCCAGCAATACAAGAGAATTCAGAAATTGGGAAACAGACACCCAAATCGTTCTGGTTCTTGAGGCAGTAATTAAGGTGTCTAAAGCTAAGAACGATGTTTTACGAAAGAAGATTGATGAAGTCTCGACTTACTAATATTACGAATATCAGATGAAACACAGAGTGATGATATTTAAATTAATGCTGCTGATATATTTAGATGCGTTATCTCTCTCCGCTTGATGCTCTCAAGATCTTCAAAAGGCAGTGTTTAATGCAATCGACATTTCTACTCCAAGCCTAACTGACGATATTGGGAAAGTACTGCTGACAGCAGCTAATCGATATTTAGGATCGAGAAGATACAAATGAAAAATAAATTCTTCCGACTTGAATCTGATGCGCATTTTGTTTCGCACAACCAAGTTTTATCGCATATCCATCAACGAGTTTTAGGAAGTCCCTCTGAAGCTAGTTCGTATATAGGCAAGGCTTCGTCGATAAAAGGACAGCCTCTTAAAATTGATAGGGGGAGGGGGGGGTGGGTCAACCCGATCAAGATGAAAAAAATAACCGTATACAAATCAGTTTCAGACCATGCTTCAGACAACTCTAGATCGATTTTCCAGATTTTGTTTGTTTGTTCGACAAAAATTGTAATCCAGGTGTACAAAAACCTCGGAAATTTTGTATTTCATAACGGAAAGGAGAAAATGGAGAAGGGTAATGCCAAAAACACGGTTTTTAATGAAATGTCTACGCTTCCCATGCCACAAATCTCATCCGTTTTCCCTAACTCTTTTACATAGTTACCTATGGAGTTAGTGATCTGGATTTGTGGGGGGTATGGAGAGGGTAATTTTGATAAGTCATTATATTATGATTTTCCCATTCGTTTTCCATTATTAGTTTCTGCTTAATAATCTTTTGGACTGGATGTGGAAAAAGATGGAAATTAACTACCCTATTTACACTATTCACCACCAATTTCCACGATTCTTATTTGTTCGATTAATTTACTATTTCGTCTCTCTGTGAAATAATTCTCAGTAAATCCCAATTTCTTAGAGAGGAGGGAGGCAGTACAGATGAATCCTAATCGTTTCAACCTATTTCTTAATTCTTTCTTCGTTAGATTTTACATCTATTCATAAAGATAGCTGTGATCAAATTTTGGGCAGCTCACACTTATGGTTGGAATGTAGGTATAACCACATACAAACCAAATAAATAAGTAAGTCCCTGTAATGCATGCATTACTTACCTATGTGTTTTTATTTATTTATTCATTTTTTAATTCGCTAAAATGTATGTAGGCCCAGTAAAATCTACAATTCTGGAATTTCTTTTCTTTTTGATCGATTACTCAAGTGTATTTTATGGAACATAATGAACTAAAACATTCGAAAAAATGGCTGAGAATTTAAAATTGGCAAACCATTGCAATAGCTTCTTTTTTCTTCAAGAATTCGCTAAAATAATACATATTAAGATGTGGGTCTAGAAAAATCATTACGAAACAATATGGTGCTCAGCTAAATTTATGATGCAGTGTCTAAGAATAGGCTGTATTGTTATTTTTGTTTGAAGGGCGTCGGAGTTGCGTGCTTTATTATAATGCAAGGGGAGAAGGTCGTTCACCCTGAAGTTGAGACCAAAACAACGCATCGTAACTCGGATAATGGGTAGGCAGGGAACGGTAGACGATGACATATGTAACATATGGACTTACTTGGGAACGATTATGGAGATAGTTTCGCAGGAAGAACTGAAATGTTGGAAGTACGATGGGAAATGGCGGGTTTCCGCGGTGTTACAACGTGTTTTCGTCGGGTTTTTTCGTTGTTTACAAGCTAACATCCGAACTTGAGGGGCTCAAGTCTGCCTTTACGACGGGATAGGAGAAACGAGGACCGAAGTGGTGGGGGAAATAGCTTGTCACGAAAGAGGGGAAATCCATGACGGAGGGGAGGGGGCTGGCGGGGTTTTGGCGTTTTATCAATAAAAGCCGGAGAGCGGAGGCGGAGGTGGGCTTTAGGTTATCTTACTCCGTGGGCGTGGCCCAGACGCGGGTAACCGGAGTGGGAGGTTATACAGAGGTTTTCGTAGTACGATAGAGGAAGTTGTACTCCGGGGTGGAGATCTCCATTGGCTGGAGCGGGATCGTGACGTCAGACCCGCGGTCGATATCCACCCAAACAATGTATGTAGGTCACATTGGGTTGATTTCAGGGCGGCACCCGCTCAGACAGCGGGGCGCGAGCGAGGAAATGTGTTCAAAACACCTCAAGTTACAGCTAGGCTTCACCCCACGATCCCCACATTAATTTTATACTTGACAGCTTTGAGTATTTCCCAGTTTAAACCATTAAAACTCCCGCGGCACTTCTGAAAATTTCGGCGAAATTGGATGGAAATGATAAAACAAGCTTAAGACCAGAAATTGCCTGACGTACTTTCAACGAATTTCCGTAAAAAAAAAGCTGTTGCAATGGCTCCAAATATTTTAAAATTAGCATTTTCGAATATTTTCTTCATTGAAATCCGTTTTGAGGCATTATGAAACGATTCCTAGACATTATGTATATATATAATTCTTGATAAATTGAATAAATTGTTCTACTGAACTTGTTGTTTTGTATGAATAATAAGATAAACGAAGAAAGGAAAAAGATGTTTTTGATATATCGAATATAAATTTTGTTCACAAGTTAGAAGTTGAAAATGAAAAAATAATTAATGAATTGTTCGGGTGATGGGATGGCTAGTTGACAGGGAGATGTATGTAGATAATGTCAATCACTAGGTGGAGATAATTTCAATGTTGAGGCCGGGAGGTACGTTCGCTTTCAAAACCCACTTGTGTGCCTTTTCTGATTGGTGGAGAAATCGGTCGTTAGAACCTGGTGGCATCTTTTTCAAAACCATCCCCCCAAAACATTGATCAAATGATGCATCATGAGATCTTGCATGTTCGTTGATAGGGAGTGGCTAGTTATGAGTGACTGAAGCACGATGGTTATTCATCCGTAGATTCATTTGCGATGCTTTGCTAACGTAGAAAGCGTGTTGATGTTAGTGCATTTCTGGCATATTAATTGGTAAACACTCTGCTGAGTTTACACATTTGTAGGAATGTGTGGTGTTTACCGAAGTAAAATGTGCACTTTCAATCACGAGGATGCAAAGTTTGCATCTAAGTCGGCAGCAAGGATGTAACCCAGGTTGATGACATCCTGCAGACTGCGTCGGTTGAGGGTGACGGTGCGACAAGATTTCAGACAAGATCAGGTTCTAACGACCGACTTCTGTGTGTGTGTGTCATTCCTGACACGATAACTTTTCTAAGGATTGAGATAAAAATTCCGTTCTTGCGCCAAAAAATCAAGCTTTCCAAATGAAAGGACGAGTTCGTGGCCAGTACTTTTCGAGCACATTAAACTGGTAAAATTTCAAAACATCACTAAAAAATTGTTAAATTCACATTTTTATCAGAATTTTAGTCAAACGAAGAACAAGAACATTGCAAATTGTATGCAGAATATGCTGAAAAATGTAATACATTTCCATCAATATTTGTCAAAACATCGATAAAAAAGGTGAAAATTCCCAATCTTTTTTAGATCGCAGAACGAACTTTTTGGTCATTGGTACGAATGAAATTGAATAATTTCAACTCACTCAAAGTTTCAAAGTGCTCAGTACATTTGAGCTTTCTTTATATTATTATATATTTGTACCTGGGCTTGCCACGTATCAATGAATAAATAAATAAATGAATATAAATAAATAATATAATACTATAATTTACGAAAATTCGCTCACACGGTTATGCTGTATGACTGGATTTATTCTACTGTTTTATTTATTTATTTTTTTGCTCATGGCCTAAACGTCCGATCATTATATCTTGTAACTGCGTCGAATGCTCGAATGAGAAACCAAGGATCGGACGGTTTAGGCTGTTGATGTTCTATTAGTTTTACTACCCACAAATCAATTTTCACCCTGCGCATGCGCAAACGTAAAATGCCTCAATCCCTCACGGCCTAGTCGTCCAATATCGCTCTAATTTGAAAAGTACATAGTTGAGAAGTGACGATATTTTCCCCCGAATGATTTTCATCACGATCGTATGATTAGTAGCGGCTGTGCATGCGCGTATGTGAAATCCTCAAACAAGTATTACTTCTACAGTTTTCATTTGATTTCGGAAAAATTTCCTGGGATCACACAGTGTTTCGACCACGGGGGATTTGGTGAACAAAAGTCCAAAACCTCGAAAATCCATAGTATTGCGTATCGCAGTTATAGCACGCGCGTATGAAAAAACCTTGAAACAAGCTAAATTTCTAGTTTTTATGACATTTCGATGAAATTTTCTGGAATCGGATGGGTTAGGCAGTATATGGCTGATACCGAAGATCAATATCGACAATTAACAAGGGCTTTACGTTTGCGCATGCGCAGAGGCTAATATTAATCTTTTACCTTTGCAGTTTGTAGTGAACCAAAAACCAACCTCGAAACCCATTAAAATTTCATCGGACTGTAATCGCACCTGTTCAGTTTTGGCTGTTAAAAGCATCGTTGACGAAAAACACAGACAGGTACAAAACCAAAGTCGTTAAAAGTCCTAAAACCCTTTTAGGAGACAAGAAATATCCATGAATTCCACGATTTATCACGAATGTTCAATTCGGTTAATATTTACAAGAATAAAACTTTGATGTCGACTAAGAAAGACTGTCAAATACCCATTACTACAGGCGATAGACAACGTAGTTGAAAACATCTCATAATCAGATCGGGGTATTGCGACGTAATATTAGAAGCAGTTAGAAGATAAAGGAAAACGCAGACGAAAACAAGGCTTTCTTATGTAATAAGGTGTGGATGTAATAAATAACATACGGCGACTATACTGGACTAAGGGCACGATTACTCTTTGACGGACTATATTGAGAATGTGAGACAGGAAATACAGCTATTTTATTATACTTGGCTCATTTTATTATTCCTGACTCACGTAACGAAGGCTGAACTGGGCACCAGCGGCAACTGAACCACCTGAACTGGGCATCAGCGGCAACTGAACTACCTGAACTGGTCACTTTCCTAATCTTAAGAAGGCAGGGTCTGCTCCAGAAGTTTTACTAAAGGATTGAATACTTGATGTTATGTATTTTTGAGATGCGAGCTTGCGAGAAACACTACTGAGGAACTATATACACATCATTCTAACCTATATTTCCAACTAATCTAAATTTTTACTAAGGGATGGACTACTTGATGTTATGTATTTTTGAGATGCGAGCTTGCGAGCATCCAGACCACCAAACTATACACATTATTCTGACCTATAATGAAATGAAATTGTTTATTTGTATAAGACTTCCAGCTTTACAAGGTTGGTGAACAATGTTTACAAAAATAATAATCACACTATTAAAGAAATAATGCCCATGAAAAAGTAATATCTACACTAAGCGGACAATGAATGGTAAAAGAAAGAATAACAAAAATAAACAAACAAATTAGCTAGTGTAAGAAACCTTCGTTCAAAAAGAAAACTCTTATTCGTATACAATTGTTAACAAAGCAAAACACTTTTTTACATGTGGCCACATCTTGAAGAAAGAACAAAGAAGGAGTTCATAGTAGGACAATTATTTTTTAGAAAGAAGAAAAACGCTTGCGACGAAGGACTGGACATACACAAAGAAAATGAAAGATAGTATCAGACTCAGAAAGGTTACATAAAGAGCAATCTGCAAGGTTATTGAATTTTACAGTAAACCTGTGTATACTTAATATAGCAAAAAGGTTTTCTGATAGCGGAACTTGAGCGAGAAGTGTTTTAGTGTGAATACCTCACATGAATAAGTGTGAATAGTGTGAATAAGTCACAATTCAGGTAGGCGGGGAGTATGTCTCCAGAGGGGCAATGTATTTTGTAGATAGGGCTAAAAGACGATGACGTCACTTGTTCCCCGTCTGATTGCCTCCAAAATGATTGGACACGTTGTAAGAATATATTTCTATTAAAATTGTCCCAGTTAATGTCCGTATCTAGAAAGTAAGGCATCCATTTGAGAAGCTCAGTTGTATTGCTGGTCCGGGCGAACAGCGTGGAGAGCAAGGAGACGGGAGAAACAGAGCCTAGGTAGCCTGGAGCCCTCCATACTGCACAGCCTAGACCACCTAACTCATCCTCACCTCCAGGTGAGGCACTGCCAACTAGGTACGAACAAAGTAGTCTGGAGTGTTACTGGGTAGAAACAAGAATGATTTATAAGCACGGAGCTGGACTTTCTCCAGAACCTCACCGTGCGACACCCCCCACAACTCAACAGCATAGAGAGACGACGACAGAACCAAGGAATTGACTACTGCACTCCATGAGCGAAATGGACAACCGCTGGCTCTATGTATCATTGGGAGCAACGCACGGGCAGCCGTCTCCCCCCTCCAGACACTCTCCTCAGCATGCTGTACAAAACGCTCAGAAGTAACAAATTTAACACCCAGGTAAGTATAGGAATTGGCGATCGGGATTTGCTGTTCCTCACACATGAACTTTTAGAGATCCCGCCTCCCTTTCTAGAAAGTAGAATATTAGACTCATTATGGTTTACATGAAGGGCGTTCTCCTCACTGGAGAGATGAAAGGTTTTCAATATTTTTTCCATTTCTATATATATATACGAGTAGCTATAGGACAGTAAACAAAGATAGTCAGCGTATAGAATCGAGATAACATCATTAGTGCCATCTATACTCACGCCGCGAAGTTCCTTATTGTGCAAAAACGTATCCAAATCCGATATGAAGAGAGAAAACATAACGGAGACAACACGTCCTCCAGTAAAACTCCCTCCGTGATACGGTATGGTTTAGAGTCCCTGCCATCAATACGAAGTTTGAAAGACTATATAATGATTTTAGAATGTTGACAAATTTAGCACTGATATTCAAACCATAAAGCTTACTCCAGAGTTTACAGTGGACCAGGCTATCAAAGGCCCTAGAAAAATCAATAAAATCCACAAATACCATTCTCAATCGTGTGTTGATGGCGATTAAACTTTGCAATGTAAATATGTTATCCAAACAGCTTCGACCTTTGCGAAACCCGTTTTGGTTCCCTGGGAGAAGGTGGTTCGATTCAACAAAGCTCGATAACCTGTTAAGCAGAATTGCGTTGAAGAGTAAAAATGTTCTAATTTGAGCTGACGCAAGGGATTGTACCTCCACAAAGTAAGAGGTTAAAGAACTCCACGATAAAGGCAAGGCAGCACTCAGGGAGGTCCTTTAAAACTCATACACCATACCGTCCGGACTCTGTTTTTCAGGGGCTTCAAAACGGACTCAAGTCTAGAGAGATCACGATCTCCTGTTCACCGCAGGACGTTGAAAAGTGATAGGGAGCCTCTCTGGGACAACAAGAGACGAATGACCACACAGGCTCCATCCTGACCAGCTTAGTGTGCTAAAAGTTATGTCGTCTGTCTGATTAAAACTAAATGTGATAGGGAGCCTCTCTAGGACATCAAGGGACGAATGAAATGACGGGCTCCACCCTGAGCTTCAGCTGATCGAATCGCGTGGCGTTTTTTGCAACATGCTCCACGAAGCAGCGGCACGTAAATAGGAAAGCATTTTGTAAACAAAGTTTCTGTAATTAAGACAAAATTGCTATTAACCACAACCAACCTAGCGACAAATAATCACCGAAATTTGTTCAGGTAAAACTTGACTTTCGCCTATGCTAATTGTGAAGTTTCCCTTATACCTATTCTTCGGCAAGTGATTCTTAATTTTCATGATAATTTAATTTTAATAATAATGTTTCCTTTCTTCTGATCCATAAAAAATAAAAGTGTTTTAAATACTTTTCACATACATATATTTTACCCATTCCTTTTCGAAAATTCGGTTCTGCTTAAGCAAACCGCGTGTTTTTTTTTTTTTTTTTTTAAGTATATATATGATAGTATAGATACAGATAGGGAAGGGGTTGCATAAAATATACTATTTTAAAAACTATTATGAAAGAGAAAATTTGAAATATATTACCTACTATGCAATGTTCTTATCTTTGGTATGAATGATGTGTTTGACGACTTCAAAGGCTGAAGTCATTGTAATACCCTAAGGATTTCTACAAATAGACATACCTATATCTAAAAACCTGTCAAATGTTTCAAACATATACTATCAACGGGTAGTTTGCTGAGCATTGGCAAATAATGTATTTCATTATTAACAAACCAATTTTGAATCTGAAAATTGCAAAAAGCAGGACTGAAATACACGTTGTTCGTACGAAGTACAGACGTTTGGCAACCCAGGATCTAGGGTTATTTTTGTTCTATTAGTGTTTACGCTGCTAAATATACTCGTTTCTACCTTTAACTCGCTTAGTACACATAATCACTCTCGCGATAGTAATTATTTCAGCAATAAAAGAACGTTTTTTATTAGTCAACGACGGTAGCGTCGGTCGTCTTGTTATAGCCCCAACGTCATCGAATGACAAAACATGTAGAGATAAAACTCCAATTGTGCAATCTATTGTCCTCATCCGATCAATCATTGCCATATCATTACATGACAATCATTACCCACCAATTTAATCGACCCTCGAAACGTGGGAAGGAATGATAACAAGGTGTTTTATTTTAGGAATGTGCATAGGAAGGTGTGTACATGAGTAAAGATAATAATGAAATAAAATAAATCACCTATCACACTTCACTATCCTGTATAAGTACATGACACATGATAAACTAGGTTTCATGACAAAGGAATATCAGTGTAATTACATCATCGATAATATATTACGGGATTTATACTGATGTTTTTTTGCCTATAATAACACGTTTTCTCACACACTTCGTTGGTTACTCTTCAGAAAAATGGAATGTAACCCCCCCCCCCCCATTCTTCCACTGAATCCAATTCTTACCAAACAGTTATTTCTGGCTTATTCTTCAGTTCACCCAGCTTTATTTTGATTTATTATTTTCAATAATGAACCTTTGTAATAGACCAAGAGAAGAATTGTAAACCTCCCCACCCCACTCTCAAAGTTTATTGCCTTACATTTCAAAATACGAAGATTCCAAAAATCGAATTTAAAAATATCTTTCCGTCTCCTTGTGGTGCCCGAAGCTTTTCTCCGAAACTACTGAATGAACTTTACGTAATTTTGCTCAAAAATCGTACACCGACCGGGGATGAATGAGCCAGTAATCAGTAACAGCTATCGAAAACTGTTATGGTGATTCGTTGTTCAACCTTCAGAATGGTGAGTCTACTTCTTTCTTACATTTTGCGTTAATAGCAATAATATTATATAAACTCCCATTGTTTATACAAATACTTAATCCATTGCTATCCCGCATACCTCTCTCTCTCCTGCAGTATTTCTTTCATCTTTAAAAGACGTGAATATAAGAAACTAATCAACTGACAGGCTAGATAGAATAGAAACCCTGATTACCTTTCATTCGGAGCGACATAAAGAAAAGCGTAATAAATTATCCCAGTGATTGAAATCTTGTTCTAATTATTTAACCTGAGTCACAAAATTACATCGAAAGATTGAAATGTACTATATAAATCCAAGAATTTTGATCACGACAATCAGAAGATTGTCACAAATCTTGGCATCACTTTTAATTAAGCCGAGAGCGTAGAATTTAAAGAATGAAATAATGAAAAAAATCGGTCCCGGAAACTTTCAAAATTAGAGTATGTTTTAGATTTCATTTATAGAAACCTATCATTCCCAAGAATCAAATGAAACCACCAGGATCGCTCTCCCTATGAGCTAGAACTTCGACAGCCCTGGGAAAAGTGCATTAATAATAACATTCTTTATTGTACATAGAACATAGCTGTCCCTCATAGTGTGCAAGTATTACAACGATAGGATTTTTTTTTTTTTAAAACAAAATAAAGTTAAAAATGTTTCAGAAGTAAACAAGAAAAACAGAAGTGTGGTAATTACTATTATTGACATATTATGTCTTTGCTATGGCACATAAACTAAAAAAACGTCACAGAAAATTGCTCACGAAAATATTTTGATGATTTCCACTTACAACCGAGAGTCGTTGCTAGGGAAGTGGTACTTCGTCGTTTTTCATCCCACAAAATTCGTTGACCATTCGTTCGAAAGCTCTCGATTTATCCAACCATATTATGTTAACTACTGCGAAGTGTGTGGCCAACAAGCTGGAGTTATGAGCAAGGTTATTTGAATAAATGTGTACACTCAGGTGATCATTCTCAATAATTGATATTGTGAACATGATTGCCACCGCTTGTTAAATTCTGATGATTTCATTGAGCTGGTGTTTCGATGATTTGATTCATAGCAGGTGATCCAAATATTTCGAGAACGGTTTGATTTGTGAAGCGGTGGCTAAATAATTTTAATAGGTATTTCTATACTTTACACTCTAGGAAGCTGTAATTTCGTATGTAGCCTCTTTAGGACATTTACTTGACGATGCCCAGGGTCCGGATCAGATGAGTGGCTCTTAAAGCTAATTTCTATGTTCTATACGAGTCTGCAACAGATATTTGACTTCAACTAAAGACATAAAATGTCCCAATGTGTTGCAGACTCGTATGCAAGCGTTTAAGTAAGTTTAACAGGATACCACCGCTCAAATAAAGTTATCATTTTTTTCTTCATTTTGTGTGTAATAACCTAGTGAGTGCTTAATGAATTTGTGAAAAGTAGGAATTCAAGGGAGTTAAAAAAAAAGAAAGGAATGAGGGAAGAAAAAGAAGAGGGGAAATACAGAAGTTTAATATACACTTGCGTATAACTACACACATTTAATTAGTTAGTTTGGCTATCTAAGTGTGCTAATGCCCGTTTTTTGAAAGACTCGATGGAATGAAGCGCCCTAATTCTCATGGGCAAAAGAGATCCACAACTTTCTACCCGCAACACGAAATGCATTTTTAAATGAGAGATTGTTGGCTCTTCCAAATGCACCGTTCGCAATCGAGTAGATGGTTCAAATGAAAGAAAATTCTTCATATATGAAGGGAGGCAGAAGGTATCAGGATTTAAAATCTTGAAAATCAAAACAGTTCAGTAGAGTGTTGTGAGATGTGGCTCCTAGGCTTCAAGTTGCAAACATACCGTTTACAGTTATTAAATACAACCTGGAGATTACGCCGATAGGTCGCATCCATTGATAGAGCAAACAGTATTTCACCATATGTTAGCAATGGCAGGACCAGTGACTTCGCAAGTTGGGATTTTAAATATTTTGGAGTAATGAATGAAAGTTTACGCAGGGAATGCAATGCTCCATAAGCTCTTTGGCAAAGTAAATCAATGTGTACAGACCATGATAAGTAGACCATGATAAATGGTATTCCATCATGCTACGAAACAGCATGGATGCTATTAATTACAAAGGAAATTCGTGCCTACCTCCAGCTCCACCCATCTTCGGGTTTGCAGGTAAAACATTTGATCTGGTGTAGGTATCA
The DNA here is from genome assembly GCA_030762985.1 of Adelphocoris suturalis. Taxonomy (NCBI): domain Eukaryota; kingdom Metazoa; phylum Arthropoda; class Insecta; order Hemiptera; family Miridae; genus Adelphocoris; species Adelphocoris suturalis. Next base: position 19,470,074 of record CM061042.1, read on the forward strand.
GGTTGTTTTTGTTTTGGTCGGCTCCTACAGTTTTTAGGCTGAACGGGTTATATCAAATTACTTATGTCACAACTCATCATTATACAATATTTTTACATGAGAAAAATCTGCTTGGAAACATGAGCGGTGATTGTGTTGTTGGTATACCTAATGGGAGATTTTTTCCACTTCTCGTATTCGTATTTCTCGTAAACACGAAAACAAGCTGTTGGAGCGAGCACAATGAATGCTAACCTTTTTTCGCATTGATTTCTCGAAGCGTTTTCGTAATCCCGAGAGAAAGAAAACTCTTATAGTGAAGTTTACGTGACTCTTGTAGTGAGTCACTGCTTAAAACTCGCAGTAAGTAGACAATTTTCAAAATATAACGTGAAATAAGAAACAACGACCGCTTACCTCTACATCATACAAAAAAGATTCAGCCATGAAGGAAGAACACAAATCTTTAGAACGTGTAAAATAAATCTTGAAAGCTCATATCTTGAAACCAAATCTTGAGATGAAAATGCTGAAATCGTCGCGTTAAAACGTCGAAAGCACGAACAAAATGCCGCTCACAGGTGTCTGGAAGGCAATGAAGGTTTTCTCACGAACACGATCTGCCATATTGACGGGGAATCGTCAAAAACATCCCTAGGAAATAGAAAAACCTTACCCCAAAATCGTGCCTGTTCCTAAACGTGATTTTTTCATGAATCCGTAGTTTCTATACGAACAAATCCCTGAATTATGTTAAAATTTCAAAATTTTCAGAGATTTATATACAGCGCCTTTTTCTTGTTTGTAAAACAGAACCTTGTAATTGAATTCCCAGTTTCTGAACTTTTGAGAGAAAATTTTTAGACATTCTCGACCCTACCGAACTCCGGATATTTGGAATTTTTTAATAAAATCCGCTTTTTAAGCAAAGCGAGTCTGAGTAAATATTTTGTGGTTCTGCTCATATATAATGGCAAAATTAATACTTCACAATATGTTATTGGAAAGAGAATTTTTCTGGCTACAATGTCCACTATTTTTGAGCTTAAAAATGTTGTGTATTGCTCGAAATATCCCAATTTGAGCCATGAAGAAAAATGTTCACTGTGCTTATTCAACTATGAAATTGATATTTACGGACTCACGAATAAATCACGTTTAGGAACAGGTACGATTTAGGGGTAAGGTTTTTCTATTTCCTGGAGGTGTTTTTGACGATTCCCCGTCAATATGGCAGATCGTGTTCGTGAGAAAACCTTCATTGCCTTCCAGACACCTGTGCGCTAATGACCCCGGTTTAGGTGCGGAAAAAAAAGGAACAAAAGACAAAGACAAAGGTTAAACCAACAACGAAAGATAGCACGCCAGCGGCAAAAGTCAGACAATTTTGTCGGGTGTGTCCATACTGACGTATGTGTGTGTCCATGCCAACTGCGTTGTGTTTGCTAAGTTAGGGTTATCTTGGAGAAAGGTCATAAATTGTCGTCTCGAAATTACGATTCCAAAAAAGCTGAGCACGAGAAGCTGACTCTTCCCGTTCCGAAAAGCGTTTCCACAGAACGAAAACCTCTTGTCGTTTCGAAGAGGCCATTTTCGTATACGAAAACATGAATACGAGAAGAATACACAACGAATCTAATTTCGTAAGCAATTGCTGCCTTTCCCAATGAAGTTCTATGAAATGTATCAAAGAAGAAAGTGGATTCTTGCAAATTAATCGTTAAAGTCTGAAAAACGTCGCACATATGAATTACAACCAACATAATAATACCTAATAAGAATGATTTATTATTTCATATTAGCAATCGTTAAAAAAAAAAAAAACAAAGCTAAAAGTGCAGGTTTTGGCGAATTTTCGTCAAAAATGAAGCTATTGCAATGGTTCCAAAAATTTTTAGATACAAATTTCCGAAAATTTTCTTTATTAAATCCGTTTTGAGGCATTCTGGAACGAATCCTAGAGTTTAACGCTTTTTCATATAGGGTGTGAATGGTCCCCTATCAGTTTCTTTGCTGCCGAATCAATAGAGAGTTCATATTAGATCAGTAAAACACAATACGTCGTGCGGTATCGACAATACGGCGCCGTAACTCTGACGCAATGAGTTACGGAGACGCATCCTTCCGTACAGATACGATAACGGATCGCGATCCGGAAAAAACGTAATCGTCTAAAACAACCTCCTTCCATGGACTCAAATGACCTTCTAGGATAATTTCCTCCTTCCATGGATTTAGCGTTACAACTAGATCCGTTAAGGGGACTTGACGTGACTTTAGGTTGCGATAAATGTTTCTCGTTACCGCACACCGTTTTGAGACCGACGGATCTACTAGGAACTCTCTAATACTTCGCTCTGAGCAAGAGTAAACGTAAATCTTTTTACAGTATCTGAGGTGAAGAGACTCAACATACAAAATACCTGAGCTCAAGTATCATAAACTCACAGTAAGTAGATCGCACACTCATTTTACGGAAGTCTTGCAAATATTCTGATTACAATATTAAAATGTACCCCATTCTTCCCATATTGATTCAATTTATAAGTAACAGCTGTTTCAGGCGTATCCATCAGGCTTCTATGGAAGGACTTTCCACCCTCGCCCGGTGAAATTGCGGTTGTCGCAGTTAAGATCAGTTTGACGTCAGTAACCAGCTCGATACCGCCTCCGCGGGCCAGCCCACGCCGCCCCCACAACACCCAAAACCAAGCGAATTTCACAACATTGATGTAACAGCAAGGAATCTTCCCAGAAGTCTACCTACATTATAAGGGAGAACATCTAATTTCTTAGGACACGTATGAAATAGGCTTCACACGATCCTATTATTCTCTTACAGGTACTGCAATATTGGGATTCTTTTGGATAAAAAATCTCTTCTAACAATCATGTAAGAACAGCTTCATCGAAGACACTCAAAACAATAGGTTTCAACACAGAATGTGTTTTTGCGATCACCAACTGGTTTAACGAGACGTTCTTGAATAATCAAATCGAGTAACGAGACTCTACACCCTGACTTGCTATTTGTCCAGCTAATCTGAATTTTCACCAAGGGATTGACAACTTGCTGTTATCTATTTTTGAGATGCGAGCGTAGCGACCACTGATCCACTGGCAACTGGAGAGCTGGGAACCAAAGAATAAGTCAGGGTCTAGAGTCTCGTGATTCGGCTTGATTGTTCGAGAACGTCTCGTGTTGAAAACTGAAACTAAATTATGTAACGAAATAGCTTCGTTTTCTACGAAAATTCGCTAAACTGACACCTTGGTCTGTAGGTACCTGTGTTACAACCTAAGCCTACGAAACCTTCCTAAATATTACTCTAAGTTAAACCTAACGCTTGCATACGAGTCTGCAACGCATTGGGACATTTTCATGTGTTTACCTTATGAATGGTCAACGTCATTTCTGATGGTCATAATCATCGTTGTGGCCACTTGGGACAATTTTTTTCGTGACGATTTTTTTGTTATGTGCCATACGAAAGACATGAAAATGTCAAAACGATATGCGATACCGATAAACTTTGTAGCAAACCTTCGCTTATAATTAACAACAGTTGCTATGCGTAGGATTACTGGACCCCAAGTTATTTCTTACACATTATTATTATTTTTTTAAAGTTTCAGTCATGCAGCATAGATCGTATGAGAGCATTTTCGTAAATTATCGTATCTTACATCGTTAAATTGTTCTGAAATTTGAGCTTTTTGAGTGCAAAGAAATTGTTAACTATTAATTTTATGGCAAAAAACGAATTCTAAATGATAATCTGCAATTCAAAGAGAGATTTTGGATTTTTAGCTTTTTTGCAGTTTTTATCGATAATTTAGCACATTTTAATTACATTTAAGATCATTTTTCAGCATAATTGTGTACATAAATTTTTTGAGTGTTCTATAAACTTTATTTGGACAATATTCTGCTTAAAAAAATCAATTTAACGCGCTTGTACAAACGTAAATTTCATTGACTATCATTTTCTCGTTTCTTAAATGACCAATTACGACATTTACTCTTTTCCGCTATGGTATTTTTCAAGATCATTTTTAACTTTTCAATGATCTATACATTCATGATAGCTAAAAGAGGAAGCTATGTGCCACACCCAACTTGGCAGACGTTTTTAAATGAAAGTCGATTCCATTCTAAGGAATTTGATACCATCCGAACTCGCCTACGTTGCATAGTTTCAGTTCTATGATTTTTTGTACTGGTGACGTCACACGGGGGTCTCGCCCAGGCGGAATGGGTGCTATGACGTCTCTAGTGTGCGAAACTGAAAAATCATAGAAAGAAGACTACCCATCGTAGAAGAGTGCAGTTGATGCCAAACTTCTTAGGATAGATTCTTCTTCTATTTAAAAATAATTAAAATAACTTTTTCGCACCCATGGGTAACGCTCATTGCGAGGAAGCTATACTGCCCACCAACTTGGCAGTCGTATGGCAGTTTATAGTAGCGCGAGACAAAGTACGTTTTCAGGTGGAAATACCCGCCTCTGACCTTAGACATTCCTTAGGTCTCGGGAATCGATAATTTTGCACAACTTAGGCGACTAGAAGTCGAACCGGGTTACTAGTTCAAGTCTGCTCCCTCCTCCACCGCCACGTGCTCTTCATGACATCCCTCAGGATTTCGAGATGGAAAGAAGCTTCGACAACTTTGAAAAACAAACTTCAAAACGCTGCAAATTATTACACAAATGTTGATTATTATTTCTGTATTAAATATCCCTTCTACGAAGATCACTGGTTCATGCAGGGTTTTAACTATTGGTACCTGCCACAGGCCAGGGATCGATTGTACAACTAATATGCAACAAAAAGTGCCTCATTGGCTTTTTTCTTTAAAAGCTTCTTTTCCGAGTAATTTCAGTTTTAAGATTTTTTTTTTTTTTTTTTTTTTTTTCGTGATTACGTCCATAACTCACTAAAGCGGGCATAACTCCCTTAATTACCTGAGAAAATTCAAATTTGATTATACCGTTGGAAAGAGTGTTAAATTTCCCATTTTAAGATGGTTTAATTGGTGAAAATTTAATCTGAAGAGTGAATTTTGTGAAATCCTCAGAATGTCCACTTTTTCATGATACAATCATGTTGAAATTGATACAAGATGATCAAATTATCATCCACCAACCATTCTCTAAATTTGAACGAGATCGAACGACTATGGCGCGAGAAAATAATGCTTGAAGAATTTACGTTCGCGCATGGGCGGATTGAGGTATTGAGTCAAGAACGATGAAACTAATAGGGGACCTCCTAGCCCGCACATTCCCTAAAAATTGCATCTAAATCGGATGAAAACTATGGAAAATAAGCTTGTTTACAAGGATTTGCGGACACACGACAGACAGACAGACAGACAGACACACACGCGCACACACACACACAGAGACACCAAAGTGGTTCAGAATGGTTTAAAACGCAAAATGCGAATGGAAAGTTTGATTTCGGAGACAAAAAATTTGAAACAAAAGACATTTTGAAAGTGAAAACAATTTTTCCGCTACCTTTAGGTAGACTCCGAAGCAAAATTTGAAAATCCCCGCGAGCTTGATATTTTGGGATCTTGGGGGCATTATGATATTGTAGTTTGAAATGTTTCTGAAGCTTAAGTATTTTTGGTTTTAGATTTTACATGAACTAAGCCGTGTATTGTTATTATTTCCAATAAATGCACCCTTTTAGTATTACGACAATGAATTAATGCATTTTTATTAATTTTGCATGAGATAACAGAAACGTGGAATAACAATATTACTACGCCGTAGTCTATCTGTAGGTATAGAACCCTTCTTCCGCTTCTCTTCAAACAATACCGCTATTACAAACCATAACGACAGAGCGCATAATTAGGTTAATCGGATAAATATTTACATAATAAATATCATAATTGCGGGGCGTAATAAAAATCGAAACCAATCACCCAACACCGTTCCAATGAAAATTGAGTAAGAGATTGTTTAAAAATACAACGCAATACTGTATTATAGATAATGAAAACGTTACCAGACAATTAGACAACTGAAGGAGAAATGATTCTACTCATTTAGAGAAAAGGCTCTTCATTTCAGAGCTTTTATACAACAGCCAAAAATGTTAATAAACTTCTTCGGATTGTCATCCCAAGCTAACAGTTCCTTCGACTGCGACTGGACACACTCAATAGGTCTTATGTTCACTTTTCAAGCAATTTAATATACACGTAACCAGATGATGATTCCCGAACGGCTTGAACATCGGATATAGGAATAAAAAACGTTGGCCAAGTTTGGTATGGATCATGGCGTCCTCTTTTAACTATCATGAATGTATAAGAAAAAAATTCCATAGCGGAAAAGAGTGAATCAAGAAGAAGTAGCGAGAAATGTCATAATTGGTCAATTAAGAAACGAAAAAATGAATGAACTGATGAGTTGAGAACAATGAATAGGTACGGGACCATCCGGGACTAAACCGCGTATTCGCTGACAATTTCATCAAAACCGGATGAAAACTGAAAATTAAGGTCATTACAATTATTTTTAATTGGCGCTTGAGCAGTGGCTATTAATGATACAATCGTGTTGAAATTGATATGAGGTAATCAAGTCATCGTCTTCCAACTATCATCCAAACTTAGGTGTTCTTTTTGATGCTCATTTGACATTCTTGCCTCACATCGACAATATTTGTGCTAAAGCAATGAAATCCCTGGGTTTTCTAAGCAAAATACGAGGGACTTTAGCGACATAAGTGCTTTAGTGGTCCTATACAGCGCATTTGTGAGGTCCATTCTGGAGTATGGCCATCTACAACCTAAACTGCGCATTTGCTGACAATTTCATCAAAATGGGATGAAAACTGTGAAAATTAAGGTCATTACAAGTATTTCACATTGGCGCATGCGCAGTAGCTGTTAATGATACAATCGTATTGAAACTGATATGAGGTAATCAAGTCATCTTCTTCCTACTATCTTCAAAATTTAAGCGAAATCGGACGACTAGAGTGTGAAAAAACAGTCATGCAGCATGATCGTATGAGCGAATTTTCATAAACGGTCGTATTACATTTATGTTAAATTCTGTTGAAATTTGAGCACTCTGGGGACAAATAAAAATTTCATTATACATTTTATAGCAATATTAACTTTTTGTCAGTAATATCTTAATGAACAAACGACTTTGTGGATTTTTTTTACGATTTTTTCAAGTGTTTCCTATCGATTTTTAGCTTATTTTAATGAAATTTAAGTACATTTTTCAGTACAATTTTGTGCTTAAATTTTAAATGTCCTAGTTCATGTTTGATTAATTTTTTTTCGAGTAGCATTCTGCTAAAAAATAGAAATTTGTTAATTTTTTAGCGGTTTTTTGCCTTTTTTAGTGATTTTTTAAGTATATTTTTTGAAATTTGACCAATTTAATGTGCTCAAAAAGTGTTGTCCAACGAACTCATCCTTTCTTTTGAAATGCTTGATTTTTTGGCGAAAGAACGAAGTTTTTTATTCAATTCTATCGAGAGTTATCGTCTGGAATGACACATACATACATATACATATACATATATATATATATATATATATATATATATAATATATATATATAATATATATATATATATATAAGCGTTAAAATCCAGGAATCATTTCAGAATGCTGCAAAACAGATTTCGATGAAGAAAATTTTTGAAAATTTTTATTTTAAAATTTTTGGAGCCATTGCAATAGCTTTATTTTCTAAGAAAATTCGCTATAATCATGTTGGAATTGATATAAGATGATGAAATCGTCATCTCGCAACCATCATCCAAATTTGAGCGAGATCGGACGACTAGGGCGTGAGAAATTTATGCCTGGTAGAATTCACGTTTGCGCATGCGCAAAGTGAGGTATTGAGGCAAGAACGTGGGCGCGGCGTGGCGAGTAGTATCTACTTCACATTCTACAGTTCAAAATTCTTCAAATTAACATGTTTCCAACGACTTTGAGATTTACTCCAAAATAATAAACCAATAACAAACTAATTCATAGAATTTCCAGTTTTAATTTTTGTCTGTAAACACCTGCGATTCGCAAAGGTCTCAGTCACTCCATTTGGCTGATTTTCGCAAATAATTTCGTTTGGTTTGGAATAAGTTTCATTTGGTTCGGAAAAGGATTAATTTGATTTGGAAAAGGTTTTGTTAGACCTAGAAATGCTACATTACCGACGGTTACCTGATAAGTTTTGTCGAACCAATTCATCGGAGGGGCAGCTTGATTGTTAGATCAACGCGACGAAACTAACCGACGATATCTGACGACAACTGGACCCAAAGGCCAGTGAGAAGTTGTTAAAGAGATGATTGCTTGGCAACAGCTGGGGGAGGGGCGACTGTGTCTTTACTGCCTCGTGGCTACTTATTGGTAGGTGATACCCAGCGGACCGAATACAATATTTTCAAGTAATGCAACTATCAAATATGTTATATACATTAATTTTGATGGGTTCAGTAACTAAAAGGACAAATTTCAACCAACCTGGGGTGTGGAAGGAAAAAGATAGGCTGGATTTCATGAGTCTGTTTACGTAGGTACATACCATACCAACAGAATAAATGTCATTATCAAAGCAATTCAAAAGTAATCCAACTATCAAATGTGTTGGATTCACTAATTTAGAAGGGTCCAGTACCAAATAGGACCAATTCCAACTACCCAGGGGTGCAGAAGGCAAAATAAGTTCTGAATTTCATGAATCTTTTTACAACGGTAGGAACCTACCCTATCAACAGCATTCACGTCATTATAAAAGTAGTTCCACAATCCAACTATCAAATATGTTAGATACAATAATTATGAGGGGTTCAATAACTAAAACATAGGTCTACCCTATCGGCGATTTCAGTTAAAGATGCGAAGCCTAGCGGCAGAAAAATGAACCCTTGTAAGCGGAATCACCCCGATAGCCGCTTGTTGTCAGGTTACCTTGTGTTTGTCAATTTTACTTTGATGACATCTAAAAAATTCAGTGTATAGTACCGCAGCGTATTCGGACTCAAATCAATTGGTGTCAATATATTATTTTACATAGGCTATAGGTTGATGCTATAGGCTATAGACGAATCGATTCTAGAGGTGGCAGTGGCGGATGGCTAAGATACGGCTCAAAACGTATTTCAATGGAGAAATGTTTGAAAATTTTGACTTAAAAATTTTCCTAGCCATCGCAATAGTTTATTACCTTCGAAAATTCGCTATAAAATATGCCGAAAAAAAATTCTCAAAAATGACAAAAGCAGCTCCAGAATACTACTCAAGCAGTTGAAAGATTATGAACTGAAACAATAAAAAAATTGAGCACAAAAGTATTGTACCTATCTACTTACATTTTATTAAAATGTGCTAAATCCCGATAAAACGGCAAATGATTGTACAATAAGGGTCCCTGCTATTTCGAGAAAGGTGGAATTTTGATGACCTCCACCCGAAATTTGGTTTAAAATTCAAAAAAATGACCACTGAATTTTTTCAGATTTTTTGCATAACAAAAACCTACGCCAGTAGCTCGATTTTGGTTTTTGAAATACGCTTCTTTGCCTTATCGGACTTTTGAATATAACTTTTACAAACTTCTTTGAAATTACGTGAAACTTCGTATACTAACGTTCTTGGGGTCGCTCCACTCGATTATGCAGTCAAAACAAGTCGACAGCAACAACTTTTGATAGTTTGGAAATCATGCCAAAAAATGACAATTTTTCAAAATTTATTGTAAAATTATGAAAATTTGTATGCTTATGTTTCTGAGTCGCTGAACTCGAATTTGCTGTCAAAAAATCAAATTGTAATAAAAAAAACGTAAGAACACGAATTTTCATAATTTTACAATGAATTTTGGATAAACAGTCATTTTTTGACATAATTATGACGATTTTGAGATTCCAAACTGTCAAAAGTTGTTGCTGTTGACTTATTTTGACTGCATATTCGAGTTCAGCGATCCCAAAAACGTAAGTATACGAAGTTTCACAATTTTGCAAAGAAGATTGTAAAAGTTATATTCAAAAGTCTGATATTGGCAAAAAAAGCGTATTTCAAAAACAAAAATCGAGCTACCGGCGTAGGTTTTTGTGATGCGAAAAATCTGAAGAAAAAAAATTTAGGGGTAATTTTTTGACAATTTTAAACCAAATTTCGGGTGGAGGTCATCAAAATTCCACCTTTCTCGAAATAGCGGGAACCCTATTGTACATCATTTGTCGTTTTATCGGGTTTTAGGACATTTTAATGAAATCTAAGTAGATACCATTACCTGTAAACTTTTGTGCTCAAAGTTTTTGTTGTCTCACTTCATAATCGCTCAACTGTTAGAGTGGTATTCTGGAGCTGCTTTTGCCATTTTTGTGAATTTATTTCGGCACGTTTTTAGCAAATTTTCGAAGATAATGAAGCCAAGAATTTTTTTTTTTATAGAGGAACATTGTAAAATTTGGCATTTTAACATATCAAGGGGGAAATTCCTTGAAGAGCGTTTTTGAGGTTCTCTCGTGAAAACGGAGTTTCTCTTTCCGAGGCTGAGGCGCGGAGCCCCCCCCCCCCCCCCGTGATCTCATCCCACCAGTGTCATTCCCGCCCAATTCCCGACTCCCCTCTCACCCATTTTCCTACCCCTCCCTTACCCATTTTCCAACCTCTCCCCCTCACCCATTTCACCGCCCTTTCCACGAATGCCCGCCACGAGGCCTACGACCCGTGTCGGGCCTATCGATCCGAAAAGGCGAAGGGGAAGGGCGGCCTCCTCCTGGCGGGCGGAGTCGAGGCCTAGCCGATTCCAAACTACGCACTTACACCCCCCCCTGCACCTCCCCAACCCAATCGGATTTTTTTTTTTCAACCCCCGCGCACTTACCCAACTCTGCTACCCCCATTGCCCATCTCCACCCCTCTCACGTGTTTTCCACCCCCTCGTGTCATCCCCCAACGGTTCGGGGTCAACGCGTTTCGCTGCCGCCTCCTCAATCTGCCACCACAACAACAACAAACTTCGTTCGATACGGAAACTTTTCTCCAAAAAACCACCGAATTCCCAACAAATTGAGGGAAAACTCCAATTTTTAGAGAGAATTAAACGATCAACTTTTGATTTTAGCGAGTTTTTGAAGAATTTTGAAAAGATTCATTCAAAATATAGCTTAATAGTACGAAGAACGCAGATGAATTACGCCAATCTGGCGGAATAATTGAGATTTTTGGTTAATAATTGTGACAACAACAACAAACTTCGTTCGATACGGAAACTTTTCTCTGAAAAACCACCGAATTCCCAGCAAATTGAGAGGAAAACTCCAATTTTCAGAGAGAATTAAACGATCAAATTTTGATTTTAGCGAGTTTTTGAAGAATTTTCAAGATCTATTGAAAATACTGCTTCATACAGGTGTCTGGAAGGCAATGAAGGTTTTCTCACGAACACGATCTGCCATATTGACAGGGAATCGTCAAAAACATCCCCAGGATATAGAAAAACCTTACCCCAAAATCGTACCTGTTCCTAAACGTGATTCTGCGAGATTCTGCCAGTACTTATTAAAGACACGCGGATTCATGTGCGTATACTCAATATTGTTTTGTTTACAAATAAATGCGAGCAAACGACGCCTTGTCTTTCTCGGAAAACCCTTGGCATTGATAGAGTTGTATTTTGAAACGAGCGCGTCTCCTTGTAGAATGCGTAGTTGCGTCCGAATACAAGCTAAGCGTGAAGATTGTCTGTGTAGTTTCTATACGAACAAATCCCTGAATTATGTTAAAATTTCAAAAATTTCAGGCATTTATATCCAGCGCCTTTTTCTTGTTGTAAAACAGGACCTTGTAATTGAATTCCCAGTTTCTTAACTTCTGAAAGAATATTTCTAGACATTCTCGTCCCTACCGAACTCCGGATATTTGGAATTTTTGAATAAAATCCGCTTTTAAAGCAAAGCGAGCCAGAGTAAATATTTTGTGGTTCTGCTCATATATAATGGCAAAATTAATACTTCACAATATGTTATTCGGAAACAGAATTTTTCTAGCTACAATTTCCACTATTTTTGATCCTAAAAATGTTGTGTCTTGTCGAAATATCCCAATTTGAGCCATGAAGAAAAATGTTCACTATGCTTATTCAACCATGTAATTTATATTTACGGACTCACGAAAATATCACGTTCAGGAACAGGCCGATTTTGGGGTAAGGTTTTTCTATATCCTGGGAATATTTTTGATGATTCCCCGTCAATATGGCAGATCGTGTTCGTGAGAAAACCTTCATTGCCTTCCAGACACCTGTGAATAGCACATTTTTCTAAAAGTACGCACATGATATACGACGGTCCGGCGGAATACTTGAGATTTTCGGTTTATAATTGTGACATGAATTTATGTTTTGTTTTGGGTTTTTGGGCTGGTGGGGGGGGGACTGAAAATATGAGAGACGTTTTTGACATTTCCATATTTTTACTTTGGCTCATAATCTAAAAAATCGTCACAGAGAAGCATTATAAATTAAAACGTAAACCAACCCCTAAAATCTACCCCTCTCACGTGTTTTTCACCCCCTCGTGTCATCCCCCAACGGTTCGGGGTCAACGCGTTTCGCTGCCGCCTCCTCAATCTGCCACCACAACAACAACACACTTTGTTCGATACGGAAACTTTTCTCTGAAAAACCACCGAATTCCCAACAAATTGAGGGGAAAACTCCAATTTTTAGAGAGAATTGAACGATCAAATTTTGATTTTAGCGAGTTTTTGAAGGATTATGAAAAGATTCATTGAAAATATTGCTTAATAGTACAATTTTCTAAAAGGAAGCACATGATATACACGATATAGGCGGAATACTTGAGATTTTTGGTTTATAATTGTAACATGTAATTATAACATGTAGAAGTACATACAGAAAGTAAATTGAACGACTGGGGAACGATTTTTGTAGATGATAAATGCCTAAAATACAGTTTCGTAGCAACGATAAGGTTGTATTCGATAATCATCAGAAACGCTTGCATACGAGTCTGCAACACATTGGGACATTTGGTCTTTAGTTGCAGACTCGTATGCAAGCTCTAAGAGCCACTCAGCTGATCTGGACCCTGGGCATCGTCAAGTAAATGTCCTAAAGAGGCTACATACGAAATTACAGCTTCCTAGAGTGTGAAGTATAGAAATTAGCTTTAAAAGCCACTCATCTGATCCGGACCCTGGACATCGTCAAGTAAATGTCCTAAAGAGGCTACATACGAAATTACAGCTTCCTGGAGTGTAAAGTATAGAAATTAGCTTTAAGAGCCACACATCTGATCCGGACCCTGAGCATCGTCAAGTAAATGTCCTAAAGAGGCTACATACGAAATTACAGCTTCCTAGAGTGTAAAGCATAGAAATTAGCTTTAAGAGCCACACATCTGATCCGGACCCTGAGCATCGTCAAGTAAATGTCCTAAAGAGGCTACAAACGAAATTACAGCTTCCTAGAGTGTAAAGTATAGAAATTACCTATTCAAATTATTTAACCTCCGCTTCACAAATCAAACCGTTTTCGTAATACTCAGATCACCTGCTATGAATCAAATCATCGAAACACAAGCTCAATGAAATCATCAGAAATTAACAAGTGGTTGCAATCATGTTCACAATATCAATTATTGAGAATGATCACCTGTGTGTAAACAATTATTTATATAACCATGCTCATAACTCAGTTTGTTGGACACGCACTTCGCAGTAGTTAACATAATATTGTTGGATAAATCGAGAGCTTTCGAACGAATGGTCAACGAATTTCGTGGGATGAAAAACGACGAAGTACCATTTCCCTAGCAACGACTCGGTTGTACGTGAAAATCATCACAAAACCAACCGTAACGCTTTTTTTTACGCGTTTTGTTAACGCTTTTTTCGTTTATGTGCCAAAGTTAAGACATAAAATGTCAAAACCAATGCCAAATACTTTAAATTTATTTCATTATCTCCTGACGAAGGAAACAAACAGTTTCTGAAAGGTTGAGAATTAAAAGTGTTAACCATCATTCGTTGAACCCTAAAAAATAATCCTTAGTTATGTTTTTGGCTGAGGGGGTGACTGAAAATATGAGCAATGTTTTTGACATTTTCATATCTTTACTTTGGCTCATAAACTGAAAAATCATCACAGAGAAGCGTTATAAATTGAAACGTAAACCAAAAAATTTTAAGTGTGTGGGGGTAGAGTTGGGCAAAATGGTTACTCATGAGTACGATTAAAATTGTTAACCACAGGAATACGTTTCTGTTATTATTAATAAGATTAACTTCTTATTCAAACATGAGAGTATGGTTAAAATCATACTGTAATTAATCACAAATTTCTGTGAACTATAACCGATTGAGCCGTACCTCGTAATTGTTTCCAAGGAGTCCCAAAGGAGCTCCATCTAAGTAACAGATTAGAATTAACGAGTCGATTAGAAAAGAAATTAGCTTCAGAGGTTCCAAAGCTTACCTTAGTCCCTCCATACTTTGCAATTGAACTCCAAATCTTCGAAAAGTAGGTACATTTCAGATTTCAGCATCATGAGTCGATCAAAAAAGAAATTAGGCTCAGAAGCCGCACAGCTGAACAGTGGGCACTGATATTGAATTCTTGATATATCAAGGATTTAGGTAGCCCCCCAGAGGTACAATGGGGTCCTAAATCCTCGACAAGAGGTAGAGGAGAGTGACAGTATCCCGTCAGAGAGATACCCACTCCTACTAATATCATTAATGAGCTATGTTCGGAGTAGATTGGTTTTCCAGGTCGGATCACCCATCCAACGCCAAACTCAGCCTTTCAAGAACATGAGAGGAGGCGTGCGACGCCCGTTGTTTTCCAACGGAGCGACGGCAGCGCTTTCTCTGGGATTCTGACGGGAACTCTGTCACAGATATTACAAAGGAGGTACATCTCTAATTGCTACTCCGAAGGTTGGCACAATATGCCTTCGTAGATAAAGGCACCTGCATAGGGAAAATTAATCTACATTTTACTAGTCCACCTGATCTCACTACAACGACACTTAAGTAAGCAGGTACCTAGCAACTGGAAACTACATGAATGTATAGACCATTGAAATGGTTTTAATAATTATTAAAAATCCATAGTGGAATATAGTCAATCAAGATGTAGAAACGTAAAACTTTCCTGATCAGCGAGTGGTATAAATTATCTACTAAATTATCTACGAAGTTGATATCTGACAAGGAGCCTCTTAGGAATATCCAGAGACAAATAAAATGATCGGCTTTCCTGATCAGCAGAATGAGCTAAATTATCTCCTGTTCACAAGAGAAAGTTGAAAATTGGTAGGGTCCCTTTCTGGAATATCAAGAGTTGATTGAAATGATGGTCTCCAGAATCAGCTTAATGAGCTAAATTCTCTCCGGTAACCCTGGTGAATTCTATCATGTTGACCCTGGAAAGTTGAAATTTGATAAAGAGATTCTCTCGGGCATTGAGAGACAATTTAAGTAATGGGCTGTTTCCTGATCAGCTGAACGGGCTAAATTATCTCCTGTTCACAAGAGAAACTTGGAAATTGATAGGGTCTCTTTCTGGAACATCAAGAGTTGATTGAAATGATGGCTCCAGCCTAATCAGCTAAATGAGCTAAATTCCCTTCTGTCACCCTGGTGAATTCTATCATGTTGACTCTACGGAGTTGCAATTTGACAGAGACTCTCTGGGTCATTAAGAGACGATTTTAATGATGGGGTCTTTCCTGATCAGCTGAGTGTGATAAATTTTCTGCTGTTCCCCTTAAGAAGTTTACGTTTAATAAGAAGCCTCTCAGGAATATCCAGAGACAAATAAAACGATTGGCTCTTTCCTGATCAGCTCAATGAGCCATATTCTGTTGTTCACCATAGAAAGAGTGTAATTTAAGGTTCCAAAAGACACATCTATGTCAAATGCATAATCGTGTAGCGTTGATTTACACACCTGTGGGATTTGAAACTGTTGGTTTTTGCGTTTTTGCGGGTCAGCTCGTGGCGGCTGCGGTTTACTGGGTCACTGTGGCGACTCGACGGGGAGACGTCTGCCTTCGATTTATACGCGGGCTCTGAGGCAGACGGCGGGTTCGTTTCGCTAATGTTACGTAGGGACGGCACGACACTCCTCAGTATCGATACTTCAATTCAGGGCGTTAGTAATTTTAGACGCGCACCTGTGAATTCATATTCGTGGAAGGAACTAGACGTCCAACAGCACGTCCAACCCCCCATCACCAGTGCCATCTAGATCCAATTCTTCTTTATATTCGACCTCCGTAACATCATTTTAGCCGTAAATCTGATCTGTTTGTCCAACTAATCTGTATTTTACTAAAAGGATTGATTTAGGATATTTTTTATTTTTGAGATGCGAGCTTGCGAGCATCCAGACCACCAAACTATACAAATCAGTCGAATATCTATTACGTAGGCCTCTTTCATTATACGGGGGCCGATTATGGTTTATAAGGAGGCCGGTTTATTATACGGAGGCTGGTGGTGGGGGGTATGACGTTGCTCTTGAACGCCAAAAATCGGGCATCGTCGAGACTGGTTTATAGCAAATTCAGTAATTGTGTGTCAATAATTATTTTATGTTTTCTAATTGTTATTTTATTTAAAACAATAAAAACCATTGAAATTACTGAGACATTTTCAAAGCTCATAGCTCTTCTCTCATAAGAGAGAAAGTACGAGTGGCCAGCCGCGGTTTTTCTTTTTTTTTTTACATTTTACTTTACTTTGGCACATAGAATCGAAAAGTGTTGCGATACCAATAAGTGTAACTTTCGATTTTCTAATGATTATCGCTTGCAACCAAATCGTTGTTCGGAATTGCATATTAGGCATTTATCATCGTACAAAGATCGTTCGCCAGTCGTTGGAAAGCTCTCGTTTCACCTAACTATTATGTTAACTACTGCGCAGTGCGTGGCCAACAATCTGAGGTATGAACGTGGTTGTCTGAATAATTGTTTACATACAGGTGATCCTTCTCAGTTAATTTTGTAAACAAGATTGCAACCACTATTAGACTGGGAGGCGAAGGCATAAAAAACGTCTCAACGTCTCTGCCTTGCAGACTTGAATGCAAGATTTTCGGCATTTATTATCGACTTTCTTCTTGTCTCAGTCTCACCAAGTTTTTCCCCCCACCAACTTCTCCCAGTTCTCCTCAGACGATTTTGATGAAATTTGAAACATAGGCTACAATCGACCTTGGGTTTTGGAGCCGTTACGGCCAAGTCCTGATCAACTGAGTGAATTAAATTCTCAGAGTGAATTAAGTTCACCCTAGGAAGTTGAAATTTTATAGCTAGACTTTCTAGGACGTCGAGATACGAATAAACTCAGGGGCTCTTTCCTGAACAGCTAAGTGAGCAAAAGTTTCTCCTGTTTCCTGGAGGAAGTTGAAATTTGTTAGGGAGACTCTATGGAACATTATGAGACGAATGAATTGATGGGCTCTTTTCTGACCAGCTGAGTTAGTTAAATAATTTCCTATTCACTCTAGAAATGTGAAATTTGATAGGGAGCTTCTCTAGGGCAGCTATGTGAGATAAATTCAACCTAGGAAATTTAAATTTGACAGGGAGCTTATCTCAGACAACAAAAGTCGAATTAAATTACTAACTCAATCCTGAGCAGCCTTTAAGTTCCAACGTTTTATTCTTAGGTACTTAGGTAGTCCTAGTTACCTACTTTAAAATCGAAAAAGTATCGACAACTGTATTCACTCCCAAGTAGGTGAACAGGATATCTGGCTGTTGGAATATGTAGGCACTTGTTTCACGTAATAAACGGTGATTTAGTAGAACAATTATATTTATCATAGGTTTAACTTTAAATGGGAAAAGTTATTAGACGGCAGTCAGAGGGAGAACCAATTCCTATTTTTAAAACTGTGGTCATCTTTGTGTCAGGCTATGATGACTACGCGTAGGACGGGATTCCAACGAAAGCGTTATTCCCGCCAACGCACAGATGGGCTTCTTTCCCGTACACGCGTAGTTCTAAGCGTTTACGCGAAAATTCGCGCATGCGTTGTTGGTATTTCAGTCTTTTTGCAGAAAATTACGGGAAGAACAAACACTCTCTAATGTCTTGCTCTTGCATTCTGTTCTTGAGGGTCTTTTTGGGGGGAGATGATAAACGTACTCTACGTCTATCTATTACTCAACTGCAGGTATTTTCCATCTAAAACGCATTAGTCGTAACACTGAGCGACCTTCCAAATCGAGGAACAAGAGATATTGCGCGTCATTTTTCCCATATTCGATGCACGCTTTGGAGAGGAAACAATGGCGGTAATTAGGATTTTTTTTATTCCGGGCGATAAACCGGAGTGCGGCGAATGTCACGTGACTCGGCATACAATGCGCGGCGACACCCGTGTTTTCCATTCGAGCACGGCCTCCACACCTCGACCGAAAATAACCAGTCAGTGATCCTGCACTAGGTAAATTTTAGTTTCCGTACAAACCAAAACGTTGCAAACCATTACACAAAGGTTATTTATTTTTATTACATGAGCAGGTTTCGTCGATATCGATTATCGTAAAAATTGTTCATCCTCCGAAATCAAAAATTTTTGCGGTTCAAAGCTTGCTGATCAATTTTGGTTCGTGTCAGTCTGTCTGTCTGATGTTCAAGAGACATTGTAAATTATTGATATAGTCAAACATTTCTTAAATTATTATTTATGTTACCCCATTCTTATAATTGTTTTGTTGTGCTATTTATTATTGTTGAGAATTTGTGATCTCTATTTTTTGCCATATAAAGCTTGTTTTGTTTGTTGTGAGATTAATGTTATTGAATCTAACGTAGCATTGTTAGTAAAATCTAGATACAAATTAATATTATTACTGTAAATTGGGTAATTTTGCCCGTAAATAAAATTAAATAAATAAATAAATTAAATGTGTCAGTTTTTCTGTCTGTAGTAAATCCTTGTCACGCCCAAAACTACCAAGTTTTAATCCGATTCGATGAAATTTTCAGGGGTTGTGCGGATAAGCTCATAGACGGTCCTATAACTTTCAATGCCGTCGAATCAACAGTAGCATTGCGCATGCGCAAACGTGAATTTCTCAAAACGTCGATTTTTTAGCATCTGTTGGTCCGATTTTGTTCAAACTCGGATGGTAATTGGGTAAATGTTCTAGAAAAATGCCCTTTTAATGATATCGCGATCAGTACAGTAATAATCATTGCGCATGCGCGAAACTAACATCGATTGACACAGGCAAAACTAAAGGAACGATTGTGACTAATTTTTCAGGGATTGTGCGGAATGGCTTCTAGACGGTCCCCTATAACTTTCATTGCTCTCACATAAATAGTGGTCTGTGTGCATGAGCTAACGTTAATTTCAACATTGATTTATAGTTGTTTGTTATTCAGCTGATTCTATACGTCCTTGTTAAAATATGAAGAAGGTATACAGCCCACTCAGCTTGGGATTCGTTTTTTGTGTCTACAATGGTTTACTCTTCGAAGTGCGTTAAGAGAAGAGATAGGAAAAATGGGCCCCGAAACGATTATAGGAAAGATGGCTGAGTCTAGAGGAAACTGGGACGCTGTGGTGGGATATGTAACCACAGTCCTGAAAGCCAAAGAGACGAACAGAGAATGGGAAACTGAATAGAAGAAAAGGGAGCTGTCCTGAAGTAATACGAAAAAGTAGTCCAGGGACAGTTCTCCATAAAAACGGAGGGGGTGGTTGTTTTAGTCGATAGGTATGCCACTATGTGACTATGTGGTGAGGCCGACACAAAGAACGAGAAAGCCCATGCTCGATGTGAGTGCGTAAAGCATTTCACCAACCCCAATTCGAAAAAAAAAAAAAAAGTTTGCCAAGTTGGGTGTGGCGCATAGCTTCCTCGTTTACCTATCATGAATGTATAGATCATTGAAAAGTAATAAATGATCTTGAAAAATTCCATAGCGTAAAAGAGTAAACCAACAAGTATCGTGAAATGTCATAATTGGTCAATTAAGAAACGAAAAAATTATATTCAATGTAATTTACGTTAGTGCAAACGCAGAATGAATTGATGAGTTGAAAACAATGAAATAGGTACGGGACCATCTACAACCTAAACCGCGCATTGGAAATTAAGGTCATTAAAGGTATTTCACATTGGCGCATGTGCAGTAGCTATTAATGACACAATCGAGTTGAAATTGATATGAGGTAATCTAGTCATCTTCTTCCAACTATCATCCAAAATTATGCAAAATTGAGCAAATAGAGTGTGAAAAAATGGAGCATAATGGAATTTACGTTTGCGCATGCGCAGAATGAAGTATTGATTTGGCAACAATGAAACTGATAGGGGACGATCTACAACCTAATCGGCGAATTCTCTGACAATATCACCGAAATCGGACGAAAACAGCGGAAATTAAGGTCGTTAGAATGACTTTACATAGGCGCATGCGCAGTAGCTATTAATTATACAACCATGTTGAAATTGATATGGAATGATCATGATGCTGGAACGCATAACTTTAATGGATCGCTAAATAGAGCTAAACGAACCTGAAGTTAAGATTTACGCTCGTGATCTTCTAATGTTAATTCTTTGATTTATAAATAGGTAATTTGCGTTGGTGCCTAATTAAACAATCAACAGCTAAAAATACCTAATCACTTTTTGGTTTCTCAAAATAGTAATTAGTGGAGGTATTTTAAGAACTTTTATATAACACCATTTATGTAATTAACATACTACGCTGGAAACATTCGAACCAGTAAACATCTGGTAACTGGGAATTTCTAAACAAACTCCGCGCCTCGCCAGGGGGCAAGCCCCCTGGACCCCCGGTTACCTCTATTTACATACCTACTTCGGACGAAATTATTGAAACACAGAATGTGTTTGCGTTGTCGCGCAACCAAGTGACAACCAAACAAGCTTCATTGTTTACTATTCATTTATAACATCAATTTATATAGTTATAGTATGAAACTACGAAAAAAAATACGAAATAAATTCGTGATAAATCAAGAGCGATTTATCAAGTAAATGTCCTAAAGAGGCTACATACGAAATTACAGCTTCCTAGAGTGTGAAGTATAGAAATTAGCTTTAAAAGCCACTCATCTGATCCGGACCCTGGACATCGTCAAGTAAATGTCCTAAAGAGGCTACATACGAAATTACAGCTTCCTGGAGTGTAAAGTATAGAAATTAGCTTTAAGAGCCACACATCTGATCCGGACCCTGAGCATCGTCAAGTAAATGTCCTAAAGAGGCTACATACGAAATTACAGCTTCCTAGAGTGTAAAGCATAGAAATTAGCTTTAAGAGCCACACATCTGATCCGGACCCTGAGCATCGTCAAGTAAATGTCCTAAAGAGGCTACAAACGAAATTACAGCTTCCTAGAGTGTAAAGTATAGAAATTACCTATTCAAATTATTTAACCTCCGCTTCACAAATCAAACCGTTTTCGTAATACTCAGATCACCTGCTATGAATCAAATCATCGAAACACAAGCTCAATGAAATCATCAGAAATTAACAAGTGGTTGCAATCATGTTCACAATATCAATTATTGAGAATGATCACCTGTGTGTAAACAATTATTTATATAACCATGCTCATAACTCAGTTTGTTGGACACGCACTTCGCAGTAGTTAACATAATATTGTTGGATAAATCGAGAGCTTTCGAACGAATGGTCAACGAATTTCGTGGGATGAAAAACGACGAAGTACCATTTCCCTAGCAACGACTCGGTTGTACGTGAAAATCATCCGTCACACATTTCGTTACCATCCCGCGTTCCATTTTCGGCTAGTTAGTCCATGGCTAAAACACATTCTGTGTTAAAATCTCAATATCACCTACGACATGAACTACTAACTTAAGTAGTGTCAACCTGTACACTTACATTCGAACGGTCATTAAAATTTACGTCATCATCCAGGAGGTGTCTTTTCGCATAAAAACGCACGAAAGTAACTGAGGGTTGATTTTAAGCTCCGGTCTATCCTGAAGCTTTTTCACTTGGAAACGCACACAGTAAAATTACGCGATGCCAGCTTTTTATTTAGTAAAAAAGGAACAGAAAAAACCATGGTCGGGAGGTGAAAAATGCATTGGCGCGCACTGGTGGCCGCCTGGAAACAGGCGTATAAAATCTCATAGTAGTGACAACCTGTACGGGTCCCTACAAACTCATCAAACGGAAACTCATCAAAAACGTGAGGTCGAGGCTTTTTGAGGAGTTTCCCCTTTGGGTGGGACACTGGTCAATACTGAATGGAAGGGAAAGTCTTCAAAAAGAATTTCAAATAGAAATCGGATATAAATTTGGAAGATGAATAGTAGTTGACAATTATTTTTGATGACTTTCCTGTCCCCTGTGGAAACTGGTCAAACGCTCCTAAGAGGAAACTCATCGAAAGGAAAGTCATCAAACCAAACCTTCGGAAGGCTTCACCGTGTGCCAGACCCAACCGTTATAAGGTTTTTGGCCAGGTAGTTATTCGTGGTGGCGATGAGCTGTAACAATGGCAGGTAGTTGACCCAAAGTAGACCAATATCCGTCTACTACTACCACAATTTTTTACGAGTTTCTCGTCAGCTCCTTTTCGATGAGTTTCCTTCAAGGTACTTTTTGAGGAGTGTCTCGACAGTGCTGGATTCTAGTCGAAAAAAATTTATACTGATTCATAACTGAATTAAACGGATAAATTTATTGGATTCCATTTTTTGATGAGTCGCTCGTTCATGAAGATTTGACGAGTTTCCACCCCACGTGGAAAACTGATCAAAAATGAGGTTCTACGGTTTTTTTGATGAGTTTCCTGTTGATGAGTTTCCTAGTTCCCAACCTGTACACATTCGAACGGTGTGCGTTTCCAAGTGAAAAAGCTTCAGGATAGACCGGAGCTTAAAATCAACCCTCAGTTACTTTCGTGCGTTTTCATAAGTAAAAATACCTCCTGCATGATGACGTCAATTTTAATGACTGTTCGAATGTAAGTGTACAGGTTGACACTACTAACTTAAGATAATCTCCGATATTTCATGATTATTTACCTCAGACTAAAATTGAAAGAGAGAATGCACAAGTGACTAATGGCTATCAGAAGAGATGGAGAGTTCCGGACTTTGATAGCTTTCTGGCGTGATTGCCAAATAAAATATGTACGTAGGTCCTCCAGAAGTCACGGCGGACTTTGTACGATAGAAACCCACGATAAGACCAATGAAAACCGGACATTTGCTGCCTTCTGTCGTGGAATTATCAGGAATGGAGCCAAACAAATGATTCCTCCACCTTACTCATAGAGTTGATGAGTGTTGGTTGGTTGTTGCTATGTTTGTTCCGTTATTGGTATTACCATCCCATGATCTGAAGTCGTTGATTTGTGTACCTGTTCTATTTTAGTACCTGTTTGCTACCTGTGATGTATTTACTGATCAGTTGGTCGCTGAGTAGTGTGATATCCACGCTGTAGTTCACCTCTGAGTAAGTTAGCTGATTTACCTATAGTATACTTCTTGTTTCTTGCTGGAGTATTTTTGCGTTTATACCTTTATTCATAATCTTTTATGAGTTTGCCGATTTTATAAGGGTTGAGCTGTTGTATTGTGTATTATAGGCCCTGAAGAAGACAATAAATTTATCGTAAGCTTGGCGAAAGAGGAGGAATCATTTGTTTGGCCCCATTCCTGATAATTCCACGACAGATTGCTGCGTTTGGGTCGATATATTCATTCATTTTGCTGCCTTGTCTGAGAAAACCGGACATTTGGGGTTCTGGGCGACTTTACATTTTCGTCCGGAAAACTGGGTGAAAAACCGGACTGTCCGGGCCAAAAACCGGACACCTGGCAACACTGCCTGGCGTTGAGAAAGCGAAAAACCCCTTGATACCAAAAGACAGTGCCTATATCAGAAGATATAGAGAGTTCCAGACTTTGATAGCATTCTAGCGTGATTGCCAAATGAAAGATGTACGTAGGTTCTCCAGAAGTCACGGCGGATTTCGTACGATAGAAACCTAAGGTAAGACCTATGAAATCCGGACATTTGCTGCCTTGTCTGAGAAAACCGGACATTTGGGGTTTTGGGCGACTTTACATTTTCGTCCGGAAAACTCGGTGAAAAACCGGACTGTCCAGGGCCAAAAACCGGACACCTGGCAACACTGTGGGGCGTTGAGAAAGCGAAAAACCCCTTTATACCAAAAGACAGGCCTTGTCAGCTGAGTTCAAACGCGAGGCGCCCCCTCTGCTGACGTCATCGCTCCCTTGTCGGCCAAGGTCGCCCCGACCACACGCTGCGCTCTGTGACTCAGCCCCAGTCAGACGCAAGGCCGGGATTTTATGTCCCCGTTTTTGCATACCGCCGTTATTTCCTTATCATGGTCGATGTTCACCTTTTAGCATTTCATTTTTTCTATGTCTCGTTATTTATACCAGTGAAAGTAAGAATGATCTGACGTCCTTTCGGTTCATATTATTTTCAATAAATTAACCTTTGAAATCAACCAAGAATAAAACTGTTAACCCTCCCTAAAAATATGTTAGTTTATAATTCAAGATGCGTAAAATTCCAGAAACGAATAAACAAGTTTGGGTTTGCTGAGGGTAGAGAAATTTTACAGGCTTCTCTGATAATGTGGTTTAATGCATATGCTGAGCGCTTCCGCCTATATATAGACTCTTCGAAGCTTACTATTTGATTGTTGAACTGTATTACGAGTATGTTTAAGTACCTATAAATTTTGGGTTCCTCCTTGAACATCCTAGTCATGACCAGTTATATTTGGTGATGTTACTCCAATCAGTTATGTTAAAATCGAGGGGAATGCGATATTTATGTGGAGAGACACACATAGTGTGATAGTTCAACCTCTTGGTCCTTGACCTTTTATGTTTGGTATTGTTTACTAATATTCAAATTTTGTGGGAAGAGATGCACATTGTCTGAACTAATAAACTTAAAGTTTAAATTAAAGATTAAGTTTAATTAATTAAGATTAAAGTTTATCACAGTTCAGACAAACCAAAATAAACAATTTAGGTGAGGCACATAGCTTCCCCGTTTCTGTGACATGAATATCTCAAAATTCCCCAACGGAAAATAGAAAATCAAGGTAATAACTTCAAAATCGGTCAATTAGAAAACGAGAAAATGATGCTTGACGTAATTTACGTTTGCGCGCGCGCAGAATGAAGCAATAGTTTGGGAGCAGGAAATTTGTATGAGACCTGAAAGAGCTGGAGGACCTCAGACGTCATTCGGCTGTCTTTACATGAGAACAGCTGTTTTGGTCACTTCCAATCACCCGATACCCTCCACATTGCCCCTTTTTGAAGAGCTCCCTCAGAGGTCTTTTAGCTGAGGGAATGAAATAACGTAGGTGAGTACTTCCGTATTATCGCCACTGCAGCTACATATTTGGCGGTTTTTAAGTATTTCTTATCGTATTTCTATTTGTTCAACTAATTTGTATTTTACTAAAAGGATTTTTTTGGATGTTTTTATCATTTTTAGCGCATTTTCTTTAAAAAAGGAAAAATGAGCTATCGCGTTCACTTTGTCCGTTGATGTATGTAAGTATGTCCTCTTATCGTTTTAAATGCCACTTCCCGACGTCCGATTTTGATGAAACTTGGTATGGATGTAATCTGTAACATGGCGAGGATAAAGATGGATCAGGGGCCGCTGACGCAAGAGAGGTCATTGATCAGCTGATTGAGCTCCAAAGCCATTTTGTCTCCGACATTCGAAGCAGGAAGCTGCAATATTGAGACGGAGGCTGATGGGAGAATGCTGAAGACTACTGAGAGGTCATTGATCAGCTGATTGAGCTCCAAAGCCATTTTGTCTCCGACATTCGAAGCAGGAAGCTGCAATATTGAGACGGAGGCTGATGGGAGAATGCTGAAGACGACTGAGAGGACATTGATCAACTGAGTGATCTCCAAAGCCATTTTGTCTACTATTCAACGCAGGAAGCGTTAGCACTGATCTGCTTGTTTGAGATGCGAGCTTGCGAGCATCCAGACCACTAAACTACACACATATATCTGATCTACAACTCATCTACTTTAGATCTTTTCCGTTATATAAGGGATTGACTACTTGATGTTATGTATTTCTGAGATGCGACCATCTAGATCAATGATCTTTATGCGGTGGCTTCGTCTTCTGCTGCCGGATATGGCGAAGCCATTCGAACAGCTCAATTTTCTACGAAAATTTCCTAAAAGAGAAAGTTGGCTCTCCACCTTTGTACATCCGAGTGTGTACTCTGACACGTGCTCTCCCTAACCTCTCCATTCATTCTCGCAATCCGTTTTTTGAAGCCCATCTAAAACGAACGAATTATACGGCACGAGTGGCCTAACACAAGATGTATTATGTATGGGCTGTGAATGTGACGAATAAATAGGCGAACGGGGCTAAGTCGATTGGATTTTTTTCCCTTCCCGCTTATTTTGCCTTCTCTTGGCAAACAAGTTTATTCATTTGTTTTTTGTACTCAGAGTTGTTGTTGGAGTTAAGTGTTTTTATGCGAGGGAAAGTTGAACGAACTCGAATCTATGCAAGTATTCAGTCAGAAATTCTGTTTACAACTTGAGAGTCTGTTGACTGGACGAGCCATCCGCTGGAAGTACACAAGAAATATTATTTATGGTGCCTTATTTGTCTGCACAGGGTTGAACTTTGAGTGCTTACTAACGTGAACTGCGAGTAAATACTGACTCATATACTGACATACACTGGAGAGACATAACTAGGGTTGCCAGATTTTTTCGGATGATATAAAGTATATCCTGGCTGCAACCAAGGAAAAGTAAAGTAGGTATTCCAATGAAAGTTAAAGTAAACATTAAAGTTAACGTTCTCGACTTACTCACTAAGGTATTTTTCATTCAGCATCTGCACACAAGGGCTTGAATGTGTCAGACTACTAAAAATAAGAAAGTTCGGTTTGAGGAATATAAAAAAAGAAATTACAGCTTCCTAGAGTGTAAAGCATAAAAATTAGCTTTAAGAGCCACACATCTGATCCGGACCCTGGGCATCGTCAAGTAAATGTCCTAAAGATGCTACATACGAAATTACAGCTTCCTAGAGTGTAAAGCATAGAAATTAGCTTTAAGAGCCACACATATGATCCGGACCCTGAGCATCGTCAAGTAAATGTCCTAAAGAGGCTACAAACGAAATTACAGCTTCCTAGAGTGTAAAGTATAGAAATTACCTATTCAAATTATTTAACCTCCGCTTCACAAATCAAACCGTTTTCGTAATACTCAGATCACCTGCTATGAATCAAATCATCGAAACACAAGCTCAATGAAATCATCAGAAATTAACAAGCGGTTGCAATCATGTTCACAATATCAATTATTGAGAATGATCACCTGTGTGTAAACAATTATTTATATAACCATGCTCATAACTCAGTTTGTTGGACACGCACTTCGCAGTAGTTAACATAATATTGTTGGATAAATCGAGAGCTTTCGAACGGACGGTCAACGAATTTTGTGGGATGAAAAACGACGAAGTACCATATCCCTAGCAACGACTCGGTTGTACGTGAAAATCATCCGTCACACATTTCGTTACCATCCCGCGTTCCATTTTCGGCTAGTTAGTCCATGGCTAAAACACATTCTGTGTTAAAACCATGGATAGTAATATTTTTATGTACGTCACAAAATTTGTATTCCGAAGAAAACATTACCAGACATTTCAATCTTAACGAGTCCATATTTCAGTAAGGTTGTATTACATACATAAATGTAATTAGGAACATCATTTTCATTTTCGTTTGTTTTTCGTTCTCTCTGAAAAAATATCTCTTGCATCTTATTGGACACGTAAGGACTAAGGACGTTAGGAACTTTTTAGGAACTCGAAAAGTTACATTCATTCAGTCCCTCTTTCTTTCTCTGAAACACTGTAACTATAAAATATTAAAAATTCGGAAAAGAGCTGTGGAAATTGAAAATTCAGAAAAACTTTGAAAATTGACAATTTGAAAGAAATCTTTATATTAGATTTCGTAAGTTAGATTTTTAGAATATGTATTAGTGAATTAGTCAGAATTACAACAAGTCAAGTGAATTAGTTAAAAAAGTTTAATTATCCTTGAGTTCACGAAAAATGTGGAAGAAAATCTGGGAGATCTCGCATTCGCATTCTAATATTCATCACATAGGTATCACATACAGAACAGACCCAGGGTATCACATTATCATGACAGATGACATCCAAAAAGTAAACAGAATCATTGAACCGTTCGTTGCTGTTGTTGTGGTGTATGGGGTTGAGCGCCCGGCGGGAGATGGTCAGCCTTCTCAACTTCTCGAGTACACGTGAGCGACCCTAGACCAATTTTCGTCCATGCAGGTAGGTAGTTCTGGTGTGGGTAGGTATGTGATCGTTGTCCTTGACTAGTAATGTAGGTGCGGGGGCTGAACTTTTCTTCTTCGTTTCAAATATAAAGTATTTTGGTCTACTTTAATTTTTTTATAAAGTATACAGTATTTTGAACAAAAATAAAGTAGGATACTTTAAATTAAAGTAGATCTGGCAACCCTAGACATAACCCAAAATTGTTCGGGATGTATTGAAATGGAAGTAGCAAGCATAAACTTGGAACTTGAACAATTACTGTGAATTTCCTGAATGAATTAAAATGTGTGTTTGGCAGCAACGAAACGAGCGAGCTATTCATTTTGGAAAATGTATCAATTTGTTTAATATTAAAATGTTTATCTTCTCCTATTGCTCAATTCAGACCCTCCACGTGTATAACCCATCCTTACGTTAAAATTAGATGACAGAAGGTAATGCAAGGTTACCCAACGAGCGTCAACACAAAAGGTGTACAAAAAAATCTACTTCTTGGCTAATCTTATCTCGGGGAAACACGGAGACCCCTGGTTGCGGGATAAAACAAATAACTCCTCAAGTTCACCCAATTACGAAACCTTGTTACACGGTGACCCAATTACGAACGAAATATGGAGGCAGAGTATTGGACGATAGAACCGTTATCGGATTCGGGTTTCGTCACCTTGATGAGCAATCCCAACTGAATCCACATGATTCTGTTCTAAAACAAATCGATAAGTTTCATTCATACAGCATGATCGTATGACTAGAGAGTTTGTTTTTCCCGTACGATTTTTCGCCGTTAACTCGTAGAGCATCGTCTATAGCAAGCAACTGCTGTATTTCTACGCGTATTTTTACACCTACCTAAGTACACAAATAACCAAACGCTGCCGTCACGCTAAAATCTCTTCAGTTTTTCAATGTCAACGATCTAAGTGGGTACCTAGCACTACCAACCACTCAATTTGTTACTGAACTGACAACAGCTTTTATATAAAAAAAAAAAAAAAACGGACGGTAGACCTACGGTTCTACAGTCAGATCATTTAATAATGATTAATTTTTACACATTATTAGTTCATTATGGTTACTGAGCAATATTAGTTTCTAACTGAGCGTAATAAATCAGCTTTCCTTGACACTACAGAGGCTTAGGGATTATGAGATGCTGTGATAAAATGAGAGCATTCCAAAAAGTGGCTAACGATTTTCCTGCTATGAAAACTAAGGGAGTTACACTTCCCTAGTAACGCATTGGTTGTACGTGAAAATCAATAGAAAACCCCACCGTGACGTGACGCTCGTGACGGACGAAAACAAATGGAAACGTCCTGTTAATCATTATTAAATGATGAAAAGTATTATTTAAACACAAATCTGCTCGTTGTCTGAATCTTTATATTGGCAAATACAACTTTGCTGTACGACTTGTACATGCGGATGCCTACAAAGAACAGGTACCTACTTTGAAATCGGAAAAGTATCGACAAATGCATTCACTCCCAAGTAGGTGAACAGGATATCTGGCTGTTGGACGAAGTAGGTGCTTTGTTCACGTAAACAGCGGAATTTGATTTAATAGTACAATTATATTTATCACAGCTTTATAATTTTGGAAAAAATGTGGAAACGGAGAAGTATTAAGTTATTCGACCAGCAGTCAGAGGGAGAACAAATACTCTTAAAACTGTGGTCACCATTGCGTCAGGTTATGATGACTACGCGTAGATTGGGATTCCAACGAAAGCATTTTTACCGCCTACGGGTAAAGCTGGTCGCCCACTGGTTGGTGGGGCTTTAAAATCTTGAGGTTCGTCCACAAAATTTGTAAAAAAAATACGTTTTCTCAGCTTTACCCCCTCCATTCCCCCCTAACATCACGGAGTTCAAAATTTCCGGGGTTAGTTGCACAACCAGACTAAAATCGGGATCGAACAATGAAAGAATCACAAAAATCACACACACACCTATGGTTTTTTTCCCCAAGGATTCGGTCTTAGAATGGTCTGAAACGGATTTGTGCGCGGTTATTTTTCTTCTCATGCTTGGGTTGTCCCCCACCCCCCTGGATAAATTCTAACAGACGTCCCTTTTGTTAACGAAGCCTTGCCTATAAGATAGCTTCAGAGGGACGTCCTAAAAAAAACTGTTGGTGAACATTTAGGTATACCTACCTACCCTTGCTTTGAAGGCAACATAATTCATAGCAATTCTTCAAACAGTATAATACATCTAGTATATATACATATAGTAGTATATCGCTGAGCGATACCTACATCTATGTGAAAGAGGTTCCAGTCATGCGGCATGATCGTATGAGCGAATTTTCGTAAATTATCGAATTATATAACACGTTACCTTGTTTTGTAATTTGTTGCACTGTTTTGAAATTTGATCTCTTTGAGAGCGAAGAATTAGTTAACTAGGTACCAATTTTATGGCAACAAAACTCGTTCAAAACAATATTCTGGAATTCAAAGAAGATTTGAAATTTTTAAGCTTTTTCAAGGAGTTTTTATAGATTTTTAAGCAAATATTAACGAAATTTGAGTACACTTTTCCGCATAATTTTGTGCGTAAATTTTATATTGTTCTAGTTCGTTGTTGATAAACTTTTTTTTTTTTGCTCAAATTTAGCTGAAAAATATAAATTTAAAGATTTTTGGCTGTTTTTATTTGAATCATAGAGACCGAGGTCGAACGAGCGCTGACGAAAATTGCTGAGGTCGGAAATTTTCCGCTCCGACTAATGATATTGCGGTTCTATGACACTAACTAATAGCGGAAACTAATGGAAATGGGATAAATAGAATGAAAAAAATCATTTTAGGGCTCATCGTTTCATTGATGATGTTAGCTAAAAATAATAAGGTGATTTTGGTCTAGTGGATGGTAATTTTGTAATAATTTTATTAAACCTCACGGAATATTCCATTTCATGTTACATTTAGAAACTAGGAAGGTATAAATGACCGTATTTCACTAGGGTTTTATGTTTCATGGCCATTTTTAAATAAAAACTCAATGTTTGAAATTGCTACCGAAAATTGAAGGAAATCAATATTTGCAGAGGTTTGCTGAATGAACAGGTTAAAAATTCTGATTCTGCATTGAATTCTTTAAAGAATGCTTCTAGTTTCGAGACTTGACATACCGGCACTCATATTTTTTAACATTAACAACTTTATACCACCGGTTTTCAATATCCATTTCCTGATAAGAAGAGGTAGAAATTAAAAATTAATATTCAAAAGTTGAGAATATTATCTTTTTTCCCCCCTTTATTGGCATGGTTTCAAAAGCATACAGCCAAATGGAATACAAAAAATCGTTCATAATATGAATCAGCAAAACAAAATCATAATATGAAATCAAGATCTAAAATATAAAATCATAATATGAATAAACATAATATAAAATACTAGTTCATCCAATTCAATCTGTTAACTTAAATCAAATTCACACAATAATACTGTTTTCTATAATAAATTCGAACAAATCATCCCTTACATCAATATTTCTACTTAGCAGTAAGAAGCAGTAATTGAATGGGCTGGTTATTTTTGCCCTGATATTATTGAACATAGTTTCCCTCGATCTTTGGTACAACGGACAATCCATTAAAATGTGCTCTGAATCACCTCTTAAATGACCACAATCATAATCTGCAGCATCTCGACGGTTAATTCTATGTAAATGTAGTGGGCAGATAGCATGGTTCGTTCGCAACCTGCATAACATACGTATAAACCGTTTCGATTTGTAAACCCTTTGAACCACGGTGTCCTCTTTAGTGTTGGATTCAATTGCTTATAAATGATCCCGCTTCGCCTTGTTTGTTGCGGCTACCTATCTTTTATGCGACGGATTCAAGTTGTTTTTACTAATTCCAAACCTAGCGGCGTGTATCTTCATATAATAATTCCGAACGGTCTTTGAAATTGTAAAGTACTTCGCGGTCCGATTTTAGTGTTAGACTGCTCATTCGAATCAGCACGGCCCCAAGTTTGTTGCAAAAGTGTCGCCGTTCGTCTCTATACCCGCCTTGATCGTGTTCTAGGCGGTCCTTATCAACGGGAGTTGTTTATTAGGCTGTGGCGGTAACAACAGTTGCCATCAATTCACGGTAAGTAAGAAACGTAGTGTAGTTACTAACATCTAGGAGAGTTATTTCTGGACGAAGAAATTGAAACTGAAGAACTTAGCGGACTTTATATATAATTCCAAACGGCCTTATATAAAAATTCCGAATCAGCACGGCCCCAAGTTTGGTGCAAAAGTTTCGGTAAGTAAGAAACGTAGTGATGGGGTCTTTTCTGATCAGCTGAGTGAGCTAAATCCTTTCCTGTTCACTTAGGAAGTTGAAGTTTGATAGGGAGACTCTCTGTTTATTAGGCTATGGCAGTAACAACAGTTGCCACGGTAAGTAAGAAAAGTGGTGTAGTTTCTAACGTCTAGGAGGGTTATTTCTGAACGATCTTTGAAATTGTGAAGAACTTCGCGGACTGATAATATCGTTACTATGATGTGCTGAGTTCCTGTTAGGGACTACTGTTATACGGACTAGATTAGGGCTTTCCAAGCCCTAACAGGCCTCTAGTTATTAATAATTTGATATCCCCGTGTCCATATGATTATTATTCGTGTGATCTATTAGGAAAATATAAAGTCTAATTTCTGTTCTCATGAACTACACGTCTTGTCATTTCTAAAGAGTAAAATAATATTGTACAGAAAGTAGGTACTTAGGTACGAATTGGAATTGCTTAGGCCTATTGGTTCGCTTTAACTTGCTTCTCGAGCTAGCTCCAAAATTGTTCATAACATTTTTGCCACTTGTCTTCCTGTCCTCGCTTAGTTATCACATACAATTCCTCTTTCGGCCTCGGATAATCCAAATTTGAACCCAAACGTAACGCTCTTCTGGCCGCCCCATCGACTCGTTCATTGTAGAGAATATTATTAGTTGAAACTTTCGGGAGAATCATTTCAGTCCAAACCAAGATAATCAGAAGATGAGGAAAAATTAAATATTAATTTGCAGGGGAATAAGGTTCTTAGGGGTTCCACACAGTAGTTTTCTACTTGGTGCGTTCAAGTGTAGGCATAGAGTTCCCAGAGAAGGTTATTTCAAGTAAATATCATCGATTTGAGACCTTTACCTACCACCCTGGATGCTGAAGTAGTTCTTTTTCAAAATCTTTAATTTTGACTTTTTTCCAAATGAAACACATACAAAACAGTGCTCGAAACACTGTGCGCCGCGTCGCTCAACCGACCCAGTGGACGACCGACTTAGGTAGGCCTCTTTCCCGTATACGCGTAGTTCTACGCGTTGACGCGAAAATTCGCGCATGCGCAGTTGGTATTTCAGTCTTTTTGCGTACAGGGTAGAAAATTACGGGAAGAACTAAAACTCTCTATTGTTTTGATCTATGCATTATGGAACGGATACGAAGAAGCTATGTGCAATACCCAACTTGGCAGCTTCATCTTCTTTTCAAATTTCCTACAGCGGAAATCAGCTGGCATCAGCTGGCATGTGTATGGATTGCAAATGCGTCCTCCGTTTGAAATGAAAGCGGCAAAAAAGTTTTCTACATCTTGTAATAAGCTGAGAGTTTCATTGAAGGAGTCTAGACGGCTCGTGACGTCACCGTTGACACCTGTTGTGGGCCGGGCCGTCGCGATTCGCAGGACCACATCAGCCGAGAGACCACTACTGAGTTGTGAACCATAGAGACGAACAAAACTGGATGACCAAAGTTTCGGAATATTATTTTCAATGATGAACTTTTGTAGGTGAAAAGCGCTCAATGGTCAGAATTCAAAAGTGCCTAATTCTAATTTACTAATTCTAATACTAATACTAATTCTCTACTATTCTTAGAAACCTCGCTCTATTAGCCATGCTACATGACTGAGTACTTTTTGCGACTATTCATAAAAATTAAACTATTGCAATGGCTCGGAAAATGTTGAAATCAAACTTTTTGAGAAGTTTTCTCCATTTAAATCCATTTTGAGGCATTCTGATACGATTCCTGGAGTTTGCGCTTTTTCATATACATACATATACATATACATATATACATATACATATACATATATATATATATATATATATATATATATATACCTACTCGTCATTCCAGACGATAACTCTCGTTATCATTAAGACAAAATCCAATTCTTGCGCCAAAAAATCATGTTTTCCAAATGAAAGGATGAGTTTGTTATCCAGCACTTTTTGAGCACATTAAATTGGTTAGATTTTGAAAAAATGTGTTGAAAAAAATCAGTAAATTTTACTGAAAACGGCCATGTATTGTTAATTTTATCATTTTTAGCAGTATTTCAGTCAAAACAAAACTATTAAAATCAACTAGGTAGGCCATTAAAAATTTCTTGCACAAAATTATACTGAAAACCGTACTTAAAATTCATTAATATCCGCTGACAAATCTATAAAAACTGCCCAAAAATCTAAAAATCCAAAATCTTTCTTGAATTGCCGAATTTTATTGAGTTGTATGCCATAAAATTGGTTTTAAAAAAATGTTTTCTACTGATATTGCTCAAAATTTAATACAATTTTATCTATTATAATACGATAGTTAATTTAAAAAAATGTGCTCATACGATAATTTTGCATGAATGGAACTTTTTCTCATGCTCGGGGTTGTCCCCCACCCTTTGGATCAATTCTAATAGGTCTGCCTATATGACATACCTTCAGAGAGACGCACAGTGGGCCGGAAACCGATTCCAAGTGGACAAAATTATTTTATTAGCTATTATTACAGAGCATTTTATTCATTCATATTACAGAACATTATTATAGATATATATCTCGGAAATACTTGAGTTAAAGTAGGGTGAAACTCTTCAGGGAAAAATTAACGAAATATACACTTAATACAAAGTTTATTTATGAAATTTGAAAACTATAAGATCAATATTTTCAAAAATTGCAAAAACATTTCGTAATATACTCATATGTATCTGATATAAGAGTCTCATAGATGAATATAAGTTGAAAATAAAAAATATACTGCTTTTCTATAAATGGTATGTAACTACATGTATACATGGGTGTGTGTTTGTGTGTGTGGAGGTGAAATGGGCCTATCCTCGACACATACCCGTGCCCATTCCCCTCCCCCCTCAACAAAAAATTTGAGTAAATATCGAGTAAAACTTTTCACTGAGCTCCATAATACCCGAAAACTGAATGTTTGATTTGCGTCGTGTACGAGTAAACGATCAGCTCAGATTTCCCGGGGGGTCAATTTCTACTCGTACAAGGTTCCGGAATACCGCCTTGTAGTCAGTTTTCGTCGGCATTTCAGACGGCCTTGAATCAGTCAGCGGACCACCGTGAACTTGTTTCTTCGATTTTCGGCTATTTTTCGAATTTCTCGTGATCTACCACTCACTTGTTGAGGATTTCCAA
Source organism: Adelphocoris suturalis (assembly GCA_030762985.1). Classification (NCBI taxonomy): domain Eukaryota; kingdom Metazoa; phylum Arthropoda; class Insecta; order Hemiptera; family Miridae; genus Adelphocoris; species Adelphocoris suturalis. The sequence goes on from CM061042.1 coordinate 19,505,939, forward strand.
AGAAGTGGGTAGTGGGGTTTCTGAACCACTGTGGGACGGCCTAAAAACGCAGTCCGGAATTTTCTGCGTAAAAACCAGTAATTTTCACATGCACGGTAATTTCTCATTAAAAACGTGTTTTAAATGGTTGAAAGTAAAACTTTCATTTTACTGTGTTTTAACATCGGTTCCAGACAACTAAGGACGGCAGTTAATGCCGTCTGACGTACGAAGATACCCCTCTCCCTTCCCCACCATCAACCTTTCTCGTGGGATCGCGTGTCGAAGCTACCAGATAAGATTATTTTAGAAAGTTCCTTCAAGAACGGTCTGTCAAAATGTTTTACCACTTATATGCGAACTTAAATGACGTATGGTCGGTATCGTTATATCTGGCCCGATTTCGGTAGTGAATGGTTACCGTAAGAGCAGGGGCGTCGCTAAAGGGGGGTATAGGGAGTTTTCACCAACTTGGGAGAAGTTAGGAAAATTGGGAGGTAGCACTACCTGTGTTCCAAGCGCCCGCCTGAGTTCATGAACTCAGACGGGTTCCATGAGTTCACGAAACTTTAGGTTGAAGAGAACCCGTCGGTGGGAACACTATAGTTCACCTGACACTCAATGCACCAACCACCGCTACACACGGACCTACTGAAAAGGAACGCAACTGGTTGGTAACTCGTAGTTAGTAAACGTGAGTTAGTGACTGATTGGTAACCGTCTCCACACGTTGACGAGGCTACTCATTAGCGATCAAAATCTGCAGTTTTCAGTGTTATCATGGACGCCAAACCTTCAACAAGTGTCGTTTTGTCATCTTCGGAGGACAGTGAATCCAGCGAAGATGAAGCCATCATAATGTATTATTACATTAGGTATAGAAAAAGAATGAGCAGAAGGTTCTGGGTCCACCCTTATTACATACCTGGCAATTTCGGTTTCATGCTTCTTCGAGTACCCCGGAAGATGAAAATTGTACAAAATTGGACGTTTTTCAACTTCCCCCACCAGCAAGAGGTTGACTTTTTGGTCATTCATCCTGGAAACCGGAAAGAAACTGCAAACTCAAATCACTGCAGACTAGACATGTCAGTCTCCAGACGGCTAGTTACTAACTGGTTTCTGTGAATCACAGACGAATCCGTAGTCAGTAGCCCCGTCTGCGGCGCTCCATTTGATAACACAGCAAGTGACTCAAAACGGACTGGTTGGTAATTTTCGTCACCAATCAGTTACTTTTCAGTAGGTCCGTGTGTAGATGGCCTAAGATTCCAAATCAGAGACTTCATGGAAGAGCCCCGCTATTCTATCAAGATTCATGTCGAAAATAAAGTGCAACGCAAGGGAGGGACAAAAGAGATGTGAAAACGATAACGCAACAACCATCAAGCTGGTGAATGACAAGGCAAGTATTTAGCGTGAGGGTCCACGGTGAAATGAGATTTTTGGAAGGTTCAGAAAGGTTTCCTTCAGTTTGAGTTCTCAACCCTACCCCCGAGCAGGTCTGAAAAGTTCATGAATTCGCGGTGCTTGGAACACAGCTAAGAAAACCCTTAATTCGAAGAGACCTACATGGAAGTCTAATCCTAATTACATCCTGATTTTCCCAACTGTAGTGTAACAGGTATTCATAAAAGACTTGTTATTTTCATTTTGTGCGTCAAATTCATTTCGTTAAAATTTTTCCAAGTTTGCTTAGCGTTTCCTAATTATATCTCGAAAACGGATTAAGATAGAAAATTATGCTTGACGGCGTTTTCTATTTTCGGTCTACTCACTCAAAAACATTTCTCACACTCATCTGAATGTACCCCCTATAGTTCAATGTTCACCCATTCTGTAGGTAGGTATGTAGTTTGAAACATATGAAAAGTAGTTTAAAGGCTAAAATCGCTATGAGTATGTCCGTTCCTCCATTGCAATGCGAAAAAGATCTTGTTGAGAATCTAAAAATCTAAAAAGATGTGGTGTGATACACGCATGGGCTACATTGAAAAATCGTCATATCCACTTCCAATAATAACTCAACCTTTAAAACAATAATCTTGTAGAGATAAATTTTTAATATTTGTATTTTTTGTTAGTATTACTTCTTAATTATAATTATTATTGGAATTAAAAAATATATAAATAAATATTTGACAGGCTGGTTCACCCGTGCGCTGCACAGGTTGAACTGAATATAAACAAACCCCCCTTAACCCATCACATTTTGAGACACCCCTATGAATCTGATTCAAAAAAGTCTTACTTAAAAGTACTTACTTAAAAACTACCTATTAGGACCAAAATAATGAGATCAACACCCACTCCCTTAACACACTCCTTCTAAGTACAGTTTAAGTACATTTTTCAGCATAATTTTGTACATGAATTTTTTAATGTTCTATTTTATAGTTAATAAACTTTATTTGAGCAATATTCTACCAAAAAATATAAATTCAACGATTCTTAGCCGTTTTTATCCATTTTTAGTGATTTTTTTTACTACGTTTTTTGAAATTTGACCAATTTAATGTGCGCCAAAAGTTCTGGCCAACGAACTTATCCTTTCGTTTGGAAAGCTTGATTTTTTGGAATTTGGAACGGAATTTTTATCTCAATCCTTAGGAGAGTTATCGTCTGGAATGACACAGAAATATATAAATAAATACACACACACAATTTTTTTATTTATTTTTTTTAAAAATATAAATCTCCCCTCTAAGACGGAGGGGGCACGCCATTAAATTGAAAAATAAACAAAATAAAATAAAAAAGTGGGGAGGACGCCCAGGTTTACCCGACGCCGGCTCTAGGGATAAGGGAAGTTGCAGGACGAGGAGGAAGAATGGGATGAAAGGAAGTGCCCCTATAAAATGACCACCAGTTCAAGTAAGAACCCATCAGGACGCGGGTGGTGATACCACGGAGTACTCCTGCCGAGATGCCCAACACACACACACACACACACGATTTTTATTTTAAAATTTTCAGAGCCATTGCAATAGTTTAATTTTCTACAAAAAATCGCTAAAATAACGACGAGGAACTTTCGATCAGAAAGAGCTCTAAAATCGACCCCTGAAGTACTAACCACTTTATGCAGAACACCTTCCCTGTATTAGGTAGATATTGAAACTTCGCAGGTCCTGGATTCAGGTAGCTAATGTACTCGTGTCCTTCTATCCTACTTGAATCTACTTAAATCCTACTTAAAGGGCCGTTCGCAATTCGTCTCATGGGAAGGTCGTTCGTCAGATAGCTACGATTACCTTGTTGGTTCTAGAGTGACTCAGGGTTCGAATTCGGGTCTCCTTCTCTTCCTAGTTTTCATAAACGACATCGTTGATTGTGTGAAAAATTCTCATATGCTAATCTACGCAGACGACATTAAGATTTTTGCTCGTATAACAGATCGTTCATCACAATTTGGATTATAAGATGATTCGGAGCATAATTTGGAGGATCATTTGGCTTGGACCTATCAAATACAAACTGCCGGTCAACGCAATTAAATGTCAAACTATCTCATTCACGAGTAATCAAAACCCACTAATTTTTCACTATAATATTGATGGTCTTGTCCTGAATAGAATTATCGAGCTCCGTGACCTGGGTGTCTAAATTGATGGTCAACTTATCTTTAGGAGCCATTTGCAGCTAGCAACGTCCTAAGCTACCAGAATGCTTGGTATGGTGATCAGGAACTGTCGGCAGCTCAAGAATATCATGAAGCTTAGCTGTTTCTCACCCTCGTTCGGCCGCATTTGGAGTTTGGGTCGGAGATCTGGTGGCCATCCCACTTCAAGTACATTAATTCGCTTTGATGACTTCAATTCAAAGTACTTTGAATGCTATTCAAAAGCGTTTCCTGAATTATCTCGATTACCGTTTATGACATGTATATATATAACCAAAGAACCAATTATTCAGACCTATTTAAGAGATTCGATGTACCTACTTCCTCTGTCTGTGCGCCGTAAATGGCTAGATTTATCTGTCTTATACAATGTCTTCTCCGGTGCTATAAATTGCCCTGAACTATTAGCCACTTTTGGTTTATTATTTCCAATAATAAGCCTATGTGATCGTGTAGCAAAAAAATTTTATAACCCCCCCTCAAACTTTGTCACTTTACGTTTCAAGGTACGTAGAATCCAAATTTGAAATGTCCGTCCGCCGTTCGCCGTCCGGGCCATAAAAGGCCTAAGAATTGACTTAAAAAACCCGTTCTTTCGCACATAGATTCCATTTGGGGTCTAGTTGGTCCTAACGTTTAACCATCCCGATCGCTTTACTCGCATAGATGCTATGGGCCAAAAACGGGCAAAAAAGTGTGTTTTTCGACGCGCTCACGCCTGGCACGCTTGGCAGGGGGTCACGGTGGGTGGTGAGGAGGGGGGGGGGGGGTGAGCGGGTGGGTGGAGTGAGAGGAGGCGCCGGCGCCGCGGCTTGTGGTGGGTACGGCGCCGGCGTTCGTTCGAGGCATGAATATGTTTTTTTCAAGGTCATATTTGTGTGTTAATACCAAAGCTTTTCCTACGCATATTTAATAACATATCCTCTCGACTTTTCGTACGTACTTAGATAATGATATTATTAAGGCAATAACTATTTGAATAGATAGGAGCTCAAATCGAGAAATACAAACATGCGTATATAATTATAGAAGTATAGGTTGTGGCAACTCGAAGTAGGACACGCCGAAGAGTCTGGACGGGCCTTATGACGTACGCTAGCCTACTAAAACTATGATCATACTCAATTGAAAAAATAATAAACCTTTGTGAAATAATTTGCAGCGTTTTCTATTAGGGTACCGTATTTTCATTCTAGACAGATCAGCCTATTCCATGTTCCATTTGGGCGTACTGCAGCTCATACAGCAATGTTGAGTCATAGATCCGTATTGTCATACAATTTAGATGGGAGTTTAAACCCCAAAATCGATACTTTTCACAGCTCTTTTGGCGAGTTCGAATCTTTATGCTGCTCTACCTTTTTGGATTAGTGGCTCAAATGTTCGTATTCCAATATATTTATTTATTTTTTTAATTTTTTTATTTTTATTCATTTTTATTTTATTCATTGTTAAAACTTTGTTATTGTACAATTGTCTGACGTGTGCCATATTGTAATTAGGCTTGCCTGTTTTATGCCACAAATAAAACTTTATTCTATTCTATTCTAGGTAGCATAAATTGTCATTTTGGTTTATTATTTCCAATAATAAGCCTATGTGATCGTATAGCAAAAAATTTATATAACCCCCCCTCAAACTTTGTCACTTTACGTTTCAAGGTGCGTAGAATCCAAATTTGAAATGTCCGTCCGCCGTCCGTCGTTCGCCGTCCGGGCCATAAAAGGCCTTAGAATTGACTTAAAAAATCTGTTCTTTCGCACATAGACTCCACTTGGGGTCTAGTTGGTCCTAACTTCTCGCCAGCTCGATCGCTCCACTCTCATGGGTGCTATGAGCCAAAAATAGGTGAAAAAGTGTCTTTTTTTTTGTATATTTCAAGTTGTATAGAAATTGGAGATTTATGAGTGAAAAGAAAATGTTAGCTATTAATTTTATGAAAAAAAAAGTATTCTTAATGATACTTTTCTATTCAAAAAGAGATTTTGGATTTTAGGCTATTTTTTGCAATTTTATAGATTTTTTAAAACAAAATTTAATGAAGTTCAAGTTTTTAGCATAATTTCGTACGTAAATTTTTGAATGTTCTATTTCATAGTTGATAAACTTTATTTGACAAATCTTATGCTAAAAAATATCAATTTAACAATTCTTAGCCATTTTCAGTGATTTTTTCAGCACATTTTTTGAAATTTGACCAATTAGATGATATCAATATACAATATAGGTAACACTTTTATGTGTTGGAAAGATGACTTGGTAATAAATTGTTTTGTTTATCAACTATATTAAAAAGCGTGAAATTGTGAGATTCCGCTGCTTTAATCGATTGAACCCATTTGTGAGGTCCGAAGCTCCGAGTTCCGATACTAAATATACTATAAGCGGCGTTTAATAATTATGGACCAGAGATCTACGTAGAAGGGCTTTCTAATACATAAATAATAAACCTTTGTGTAATAATTTACAGCGTTTTTATTTTATTCATTGTTAAAACTTTGTTATTGTACAATTGTCTGGCGTGTGCCATATTGTAATCAGGCTTGCCTGTTTTATGCCACAAATAAAACTTTATTATATTCTAGGTATCGTAAATTGTCATTTACCCTTCGGGTTGATAGGAAAGTGAAGTACTTAATGCAACCAAGATTGACAAACTCGACAAGTTTCATCGGAGTTGAGGCGTTATGACTTTGAGTTTGAGTAGGTGTGAAAGGCGGTCGGGTGAAGGATGAGGCGCTCGGGTTGCGCCCGGCCATCCGTCACGGGAGCCCTTTTGATGAGGTGGAACAGGTTCGAGTTATAGCCCCCCCCCCCCCCCCATCATTTCTTACATCTAACTGGCAAGTACAGAGTTACAGGAGGAGCCCCTCCAGACCTCGCCGTCCACCTTCGACAGAGTTACAGGGAGGGCATCCTGTACTAGCAGTTGCTAAAGTTCACTTCAGGGTTCTAGCGTATGCCGGTTGGCGGCACTCAGGGCCAGTTTCACCGTTTAAGTTAATCAAGAATTAGTGTTAACGCGGCATTGTGTTCGAGCTTAATCAGACTTTAGAGCGACTTTCTTTCACCAACACCCGTCGTTGGTTAACTCGACCGTCAAAACTTGATGATCTGATTACCAAAGCTGATTACCAACTAATTACCCAAGCCTCGAGGAATTAAGAGGTATTCTAATGATTAACATCAAGTTTTCAGTGTTCGGAGCCTTCAATTTCCACTTTTTAATTACCAAAAATATAATAATATTTAATGATTTTCAACATTTAAGTTCAACATAGTTCAAAAAACGGCCACAAGTCACTAGAGAAAAAGAATGTTCACCCACATAACCTCCGCCACCGTTGACGAGTTTTTAAGTGATGGGCTCGTTTCCAATAAAACGCAACATTTCAAATTGCCCGTACACAAGCTCGTTTCGCATCAATATCAAAGAAGTACGCCCGCAGTATAATACGTTAGATAGTTGAAAAGTGGATAAGAAATCTGAGATCGCTAGCTTTTATGGCGTGGCTCTACAACTTGTTTTGTTTGCTCATTTTGAATCTTATTCAAGTTAAATCACCTCGAGTCATAAGGAAAAGTTTATTATTTTCTGGAGCTAGATGAAAACCGATGTGGCAAAAGTGCTTTGACTCATCCAGTATAGATTAGTGACTTACTACCATGGTAGGTACCTAACGGTAGAGGAGTGTGGTAGCTTCTGTTTGTGGGCGATTTTCGAAATTCCCTTAATTATTATAAATCCTTCATTTTGGAAGACAATAGGTATACAAGGTGATTCCCTCGCAGATGCAAAAAAAAATTTGGGTGAAACTACATAAAAAATTGAGTAAAATTCCGCCAACCTCATATATATTTATCTCAATCCGTTCTCGAGATATGATTTTTTAAAGGTTTTTTCAGGAAAACCGAGTTTTTTTTCCTTTTAAACTCAAATTTCTCCACTTTACTTCATTTAATTTTAACTTTTGACAACATTTTCGGAATCAGCATTAAATTTACTATAAGAATAGTACACTTAAAATCGCAAATGTTTTAGTTTGTTTGTTACGATTAAATGTGTGTGTTATGGGGTAAAACTAGTTAATTAAAGTGTAAAACTCGATTATAACGTAGTTGAGAGATCTGCAACAGTTTTTATTTGATCCAGCGAGAAAAAATACATAGAAACCGACCCCATACTCGTTGGTTCATGGAGGGTCATCTTTCGAAAAAACCAACAATTTCATTGAAAATCCACATTTTTTAACATTAAAACAATCTTTTCTCCCCTAAATAACAAAATAAAAGTAAAATTGATAATACCGTTGGAAAGCATATTAGATGAAGCAGTTTTCATGAGATTTGCCAGTTTCCAGGATTCTTTTTAAAAGAATAGTAAAGTTTTAAAGATTTTCAGAAATATTATTTTTTCAAAATCGTCAATGTTTGAGCTGATGTGAGGGTCTTCGGATGGTACTTTTTAAGAACCCAAGTACACTATTCTTATAGGAAATTTAATGCTGATACCGAAAATGAGGTTGAAAGTTAAAATTAAATGAGGCAAAGTGGAGAAATCCGAGTTTAAAATGAAAAACACGGTATTCCTGAAAAAACCTTTAAAAAATCATATCTCGAGTACGGATTGAGATAAAAATATGTGGTTGGCGGCATTTTATTCCATTTTTAATGTAGTTTTACCCAATTTTTTTTTTGCATCTGCGAGGGATTCACCCTGTATATATAGGTATATATATATATATATATATATATATATATATATATATATATATATATATATATATTTGCAAATTTCCTAGTATCTAGTCGTTTAAATTTTAGGGCCATTGCAATAGCTTCATTTTCTTCGAAAATTCGCTAATTGTGTCCAATGTAGAAAAGCATAAACGCTTCGTAGACCAGCAAAACCCAGTACCTACCCAGGCTTTTCAGGCAAGGCGATGACTGCAAGAATCAAACTATTTTGAAAATCAGTTTATACCTACAGCACTTATATAATTTGATTAAAAATCTATACGTAAGTAATTGCAAGATTTTATTCGAAGATTCGTTTAAAACAAGGTTTCCACTGAATGCAGAACTTCAATGAAACCCACGCAATCGCGATGGTAATAGCAGATTTAAAATAACTTTTTGAAAATTGTTTTTTGTTATTTACGGTTTCCAAGGAATTTACGGTATTTTTTCAGTAGTATTAAAAATCTGAATACGCAATATTTTGCGATAAAGTGTTCCATAATATGGCTACTCATACCCGAAGGACAATCAGCCATCGCGGGATTTTTTTCTCGCTGATAATATTTGAAAACGAAAAACAGGACGATGGCTGTTTACCAAATGAGAGAGTCGGACGACGCGATACCGAAAAGTGTGATTACCTGCCGGAATCCCATCAGGCGGATTGCTTCAACCGTCAAAACAAACGACATCCCAAGGTTCACAAATATGTTTGTAAACGAATCCAGCAGAAACGAGCCGGATCAGATGAGTTTTCATTTTTTCAATTTCTGCCACCTTTTGTGGTCATTGGCATTTTTGTGGTGTTGCAATACCCTCGATTTTCGGAAAATCAATCAAGGTTTCACAAGTTCGGCATCACTTTCCAAGTTCTAATAACCGTGGGGTACAACCCAAGAAGTTGTTTGACAACTGATTATGTTCACAATGCCAAAATATGAGTTTGTTGCAGTGTATAATGAATGATGTGTAATAATATTGTGGACAGGCCAGTGTTTGACACCTTAAGAGAAATTTCGGCTTTAACAAGCAATTAAGTTGTGTTTTTTCGTTCGTCCAAACTTAATATTTCATCTATTGCTGCACCAGGATGTCCTCAAACTGCTCAGTATTGGAAAAATCACAAATTCAAGCCACAAAACATAATAAATTTGGTTTTTCGAAATCAATTTTTTGACCCAGTATTGGACACCCAAATTTTTGGCAGTACCTGTGATTGACCCCCTATGATTGACACAGCAGTTCTTCTGCAATGAATGATTCCGTGTATCAACAGAACATTTATGCCAAAATTTTGAAGTGTAAACTTCTATAGGTCGAAAAATTTAGCGGGGTGTGAATACGATTTTACCGTCACGTTTTTTTCCATCACGCTGTTTTGACAACCGAGCCGTTGCTTGGGAAATGAAACTTCTTTATTTTTCACCGGACAAAAACGTTCTCCCCTCGTTGGAAAGCTCTCGATTTATCCCGCATTTCTTTCGTACTTGTTCTTCTATTCATGTCGTAGTTTTATATTTATTTATGTTATAAATGGATATAGTTAACAATGCCGCTTGTTTTGTTGTCACTTGGCTGAGAAGTTAATCTTGCTTATAGTAATTGTAGACGCGCACCATAACAGAAAATTACCTACCTAGGTACTCTGTTCTAATTTCGATTTTTAAAACATTTATGTCGTAGTAATAAATTTATTTAAATTTACGAACTTACCGGAAAGTTACCGAGGGTCCAGGGGCGGAGCCTGTCCACTTTTACATTCCCAACATCCCAATAGAGTGGAGAGTTATGTCCACTTTTACTTTCCTAACATCCCAACAGAGTGGAAAGTAATGTCCAATTTTACTTTCCCAACATCCCAACAGAGTGGAAAGTAATGTCCAATTTTACTTTCCCAACATCCCAACAGAGTGGAAAGTAATGTCCAATTTTACTTTCCCAACATCTCAACAGAGTGGAAAGTAATGTCCATTTTTACTTTCCTAACATCCCAACAGAGTGGAAAGTAATGTCCACTTTTACTTTCCCAACATCCCAACAGAGTGGAAAGTAATGTCCAATTTTACTTTCCCAACATCCCACCCAAAATCATTTCCATAATATATTTTATATTTATCATATTTAGCAGAAAATCGTCATAGAAGTTTACACTTCTCCCGTGTGGTCTTTAGCACGCCTGGTTTTTATAAATAAAATGAGCATTTGAACTTAGTTTTATTCATCTAAAAATAAAATTGAGTATTTATAAAGACAAAGTTGAAAACATCACCAGATGTTTCATCACAAAATAGGTACAATGTTTTCTCAATACCGTGTAGGTACAATACGCTTCTAATGGTGAGCTAGCAGCTTGTGAGTTGTAACGTATTTATATAAATATAACGAACAAAGAACAAATGGCAAAAACGAATAGAGATCCATATTGACAGCAATGTCAATCATAGGTAGCATCAGTTTGGTGACTAGTAATTTACATTTGCGTCAATTCACGTGTTATCTTTGATTATTTCCAAAAAATGATGGTATAGGTAAATGCAATCTACACAAAAAAACTGATTGAGAAAAACCGAGGGTACAATCAAATTAAAAAATGTGGAGGACATGGTGAAGCAATATAAAATACTTACCTCATTAGCAAAATCACAAGAAACAGCACCAAAGAAATGACAATAATTATGAGATTTTGTTGGGTAACCTTCTCCAGATTTCACAAAAACCCGCCTGAAACCTTTTCCCGCCTTCATACATCACTGAGAAAGTGTTTTGTCTCAAAATTCAAAAGGATCAAGCACGTAAAACACTTTTATCCCTTATTATTCAAACTTTTTGGGGAGATGTCAAACACTGGTCCCTTCACCCTAATTTTAGTTTCTCAATTCTGTTTGGAAACGGAATTGCGAAAAAACACATTCCATTCAATCCATCATCCAATGAAGAGCCATCGGGGTGGAGGGGATAATTACAGATCCTTTCCAAGCGCTGTCCAGATTTTAGTCCAGTTGTGCAACATTGTAATTTTCAAATTTACTGTCGGTGTATGATTTTGTTTTTCTCTTAAATTAATTTTCACCAAAATTATATACAATCCATTCACTGGGATGTCCCTGCAATGCAAGCATTACTCACCACTATGTTCAACAGTATTGTTGCGAGCAATCATCGTTCGTTTGAACTCATTTTTTCGGCTCCTAAAGGCTTGTTGGAGGGCAAACGGCTCCCAAGACGGCCTATTTCGTTCGACGTGACTAAACCCGACGATGGGAGAGAGGGATTCCCTGGAAACGCCATGACGTCACCAGCGCCCCTGGGAGACAACGTTCTTACTACACGTTACGACACATATCCGAGTAGCAGGCAGGGCGACCTCTGCGTAGACCTCATATTTATTCAACGATATTTCACGCTCGTTCGGGGTTCCCTTGGAAGGTTCGAACGTTCGTGGGCTCAATTTAACTGGAAAAGCTGACAAATCTTTCGTTTACAGCTGTACTATAGCTATGGCTCCGCCCGTTCTTTGTTTATGTGGTTCCTAAAACATAACAGGATAACATTTTTGGAAACATCGTTCCTAGGTACCAACTATATCAATCGCGACGAAGTTGTGGAAATCCATTTCAAAACGGAAGTAATGGTGAAAAAACATTAGGACATTTTATGTCTTTAGTTGCAGACTCGTATGTGTTGCGGACTCGTATGCAAGCTCTAAGAGCCACTCAGCTGATCCGGACCCTGGGCATCGTCAAGTAAGGTCCTAAAGAGGCTACATACGAAATTACAGCTTACTAGTGTAAGTATAGAAATTACCTATTAAAATGATTTAACCACCTCTTTACAAATCAAACCATTCTCGCAATATTCGATCACCTGCTATGAATCAAATCATCGAAACACCAGCTCAATGAAATCATCAGAAATTAACAAGCGGTTGCAATCATGTTCACAATATCAACGATTGGGAATGATCACCTGAGTGTACACAATAAATTATTCAAATAACCATGCTCATAACTCAGCTTGTTGGCCACGCACTTCGCAGTAGTTAACATAATATGGTTGGATAAATCGAGAGCTTTCGAACGAATGGTCAACGAATTTTGTGGGATGAAAAACGACGAAGCACCATTTCCCTAGCAACGACTCGGTTGTAAGCGGAAATCATCAGAAAACCAACCGTAACGCTTTTTGTTAACGCTTTTTTCGTTTATGTGCCAAAGTAAAGACATAAAATGTCAAAACGTTGTCTATTTCCACGAAAAATGAAGAGTTACAATGTTAAGTCGATTTCGACGGTTAGGCCATCATCAGTAACAAACAATAACTGAAGACTCATTAGAAAGGACATGGGTTATATAGTAACAGGTGAAGGGAGATTGAATCCCATTGGTCGAGAGAAAGGAAAGGCCGGTAGGTACAACCATGTTGGATTTAAGAAATATCGCCACCTGTTCCTATCTGCATACCAAAAAAATGTTGATCTACCATACTGAATAAGGTGTGCGTGCCATGACCCTAACTATCGTTGTTTGTCCAATAGTGAGGTTTCTTGTGTATCTTCAACGCGCCTCCCTACGCTACTACATTGTTGATATGGAAAAAACCTTTCTAAGAATAAGGTTTTATTCACCAAGAATTTGACATGAAATGAAATTTGGTGTCCATGTGGAAACAATAAACATTTAGAAACTGAGGAACATAAAAGTAATGAAATAGCGTCGTAGAAATGTTCACCGCAATTGTATATAAGCTGCGATTGGACAAAATTGGGCAAAATATGCATTCCAAAGCACCTCTGCTACTTTGGTCGGTATCTTCGTAATTGGGCCGCAATCCGCTTGTTTTGGTTCTACAATCTGAATGGACTACAAGTCGTTTTGCATATCGGAGTTGGTTTCGCCAAACGTGCGATCACACATTAAAATGAATTGATTGAGGCCGCTTCTTTCAAGTGATGGTGGAACCTCAGTGAAACAATCCGTTTCAACGACCCAGTTTTGTCATTAATCGTAAACAGTCGATTGAGCTCACCAAGTCGATTGTTTTTTTCGACGGAATGATAAAGCAAACAACCTATTACCCCGCCACTTGGGCAAGCGGTGATAAAACCCACTCGTGCGCGCTCCCTGTAGAACAAACACAGCTCACGGCCGGTGGTATAATCGTGGTGGTATAATCTCGTTATTTGGTTTGAGATTGGTAAGGTGAGTGATGCTGTGACGTCAAATCAATCAAACAGTTGCGTAGAAACGTTCCGCGGCGTTTACATTGGTACATGCGGCCCTGACTGAGATCAGATACGAATGGGAGTTGGGCTGTCAATGAATGAGAGTTAACTGCGCGACCTACAATCCAATCAAGATTTAAATCAAAAGGAATTTCCTTATCTATATCAGTGTCATTGAAATTCGGCTCAAAGTTCGGCTTTGTACGTGAAATCAGAAGGATCATATTCCCACCTTGAATTTGAACCGCTCAACCCTGTCACCATCATGAAATGTTAAATATACTTATCTCGGTATTAATCTCCATTTGTGTGCTGGTATCACACTCTCAAACAAGAACAAAAAGCGCGAAAATACGTAAAATTCGACACATTTCTTGTGCAAAGTTTGCTCAACGAAACCATAATCCAGACTAATGGGGAAAAATCCAGCGAAAATTAGGCTTTGACAATTCACAGCTAGGGATGGGTATCGATGAACAAAACATCGATGTTTTTTTTCAAGGAACATTGATGTCTAAAAACATCGGAGAAAAGAATCGATGTTTCGACACATCGATGGTTTTTAGAAAACCAAAGAAAAAAAACTAATTTTCTTAGAAAATTTGCGGAAAAAAGTAGTTATTTTCAACAATTTCAATAATAGTACCTATATAAGTAAAATCGCAGAAAAGTAGAAAGAAAATGTTCTCATTAAAACACTTAAAAATTGTAAAGAAGTTGTAAAAATTAAATGTTTGTTTTACAACTCACTAACAGCGGAAACGCGAGACAACGAATTTCATGATAATGAATGATACAAACACTGATAACAATATGTGATAACGAATCGACATTACCGTAGTACGATTTGATTCAAACACATCGATGTTTCTTGAATCTGTACAGTATTATTTTTATAGAAGAATAATAAACAACCAAGTAAGCATTTATAAAACTATAATTATTGTTCAGGTATAAAAGAACCACCATTTTTACATTAACGACAAAAAAAAAAAAAAAAAAAAAAAAAAAAAACACATTTGAAAAAAAACATCGATGTCTGGGAAAAAACATCGATGTTTAAAAAACATCAAAGAGTAAACATCGATGAAAAAACATCGATGTTTGGGGGAAAACATCGATGTTTTTGAAACATCGATACATCGATACCCATCCCTATTCACAGCACACAGCCTGAGTGTTGGGAATTATTGGGTAAATACAGTTTACTTACATTACTTGGAGTTTACAAGCATTTTTGTTAGATAGGTAGGTACAGGTAGTCGAAATCACATATGCCTCACCTGAAACATACAAAATATTCACATCATTAGTAAGGTAAAATGACTGAATAAAGTGGTGTTGAAAATTCCCGAAGGGAGACAACATACTAAGTACAGATAAAATAACTGAAATGCAGCTATCAGTATCACGACACTCATAAAATCGGTATACGGTAGTGAAAACACTATAGATGTTCTCAAAATCGGTTTATTGTTTTTAATTATAACACTTCACGAGCTCATTACTGAGATTTAATAATTTAACGTGAGTGTTACCTTCATTATGGAGAGGATAATGTTTACTTGGATAGTATCTGTCTGATCCGTGGAGACGGGAAAACCACCATGTCGGTATTTTCATAGAGTTACGAGGATGTCAGTTGGCACCAATAAACCACTCCAACACTCCCAAACCAAAAATTAATTTCTCGTTAACTGGGGGAAAAAAACTTCTGGCTAAAAAAAAAACGCTGCGAATTATTATACAAAAAAGTTAATTATTTCTGCATTGGATAGCCCATCTATTCAGAACACCTGTCTACAATTATTAAACTTTGACCATAAAATATTTCATTAATATTTGCTAAAAATGGGAAAAATTGTTAAAAATCCACACAAAAAATTATTGAATTGTTAAATATTATTTATAAAGAGTTTTTTGCTAAAAAATTTGTAGTTAACAATTTCTTTGCACCCAAGGTGTTCTCATTTCAAAACAATGTAACATAATATAATTCAAAAATTCGTCTGTGACCTCCCAGTTGCCTCTTATTTGAGAGCTGTATACTGCTGGGCAAACCACGTGAATTAGGTTTGGTAAAACTGTTTTAGGATTGGCACAGGTTAAATAAAATTTTGGTTTTCTCAAGGTAATTGTAGGTGTACTTTACCTTGCCTCCCATTTTCAAAACGAAATCTCTTCGCTTCAAATTAACGTTTTCTAATTTTAAATATATAATTTGGAATCGTTTGAGTCCCCTCTTTCTCATCGTTGAAATTATAAACATCCTAAAAACGATTTACATTACTTAGTTGTGTATTAAAAAATTTGGAAGAGGGAGGGGGGAGGAGCACTAAAGTACACCTTAAGAATGTATTTGGTACTATTTTATACTGTAATATTCATGTAAAAAAATAATGCAAATAAACTATTTTATCCTACTACACCAGTTTCAATTTTGGGGTTTTTTGCCAACCTGGACTACTGAGCGCTATTCTGCCATCCTTTGAACCGTCAAATTCTGAAATTTAGTTTAGTTGCTTGCCAGTAACTATCCCTAAAACTCCTAGTAAATGTATCTTAAACAACGGGTTGAACGATTTATCAGTTACGAAATGACCACTTTTCTCGAAACGATCTTCGGAATACGGTGATGGTATAATTTGATTTTTTTCAATGCGTAGGTACAAGGGCCTCCTTCCCACCCATCATTATCCCACTCCAAAAATGGTTCTACCCCATGCGAGCCGCTCAACTCATGCATTCCTTCGCCGCCAGATCAGATTACGTTTCTATCATCACCCGTTTCTCACTTTGGAAGACCAAAAACAGAACTTGTGGTTTCCATCGAAAAAAGATTTAAAAAATTAATAAAAAAAAGTGTCAAGTTGGGTGTGGCACATAGCTTCCTCGTATCCGTGACACGAATGTATAGAGAATTGAAATGTTTTGAATTTAATCAACATATGATGCAGTAGCTGGTTCCTTTGGTCGAGAGAAATGGTAAATTTACAAAGATGAAGTACGTTTTCAGACGCATGCGCTGAGTGAAATATTTATTTGGAAACAATGAAACTGATAGGTACCATATACGCTCTAATCAGCACATTCCCTGAGAATTTCATCAAAATTGGACAAAAACTGTGGAAATTAAGGTTGTTACAAGGATTTAACATTTGCGCATGCGCAGGAACTACATAATATTTATACGATTTGGTTGAAATTGATATGGAATGTTCAAATCGTCCTCTCCCAACTATACTCCGAATGTGAGCTAGATCGGACGACCAGGGCGTGAAAAAATAGTTGTTGATGGAATTTACTTTTGCGCATGCGTAAAGAGAAGTATTTATTTTGGATCAATGAAACAGATATATGACAATCTACACTCTAATCCGCACACTCCCTAAAAATTTCATCAAAATCGGATGAAAACTATGGAAATTAAGCTTGTTACAAGGATTTGCGCACACACGACAGACATACATACAGACATGGAACGAAAGTTGTTCAGAATGGTCTGAAACGTGAAATGCGAGTGGACATTTTGATTTTGGAGACAAACATTTTTCACCTACCGAAAAAGAAAATAATGCTTCCATTCCCTATAGGTAGTCTCGGAAGAAAAAAAAACTTCTACAGAATAAAGTTTATTCGCCGAATTAATCTTCATCACAATGAAACGTTATTGCCACATTAAAAAGAGTTTCTATTTCAAACTGCTGAAATTTTCAGCAAGAATAATTTAATTTTCGCTATTGCCTCAACATTGGTTCGTAAAATTTGCCTCTGAATTGATCATCATTCTGTTTTATTCCTCTTTATAACTACAGCTGTCAAATAGCACGCCAGTTCCACCGTCCAATTCAATAGTTTTCCTTGATGTGCTGGGTCTGCAGTGTTTTTGTGTTCCATCATTCATCATTACCGAACTTATTGTAGAGAATACGTAGAACTATTGACAGTCTGTGTCTGGTCTATCAGCTCTTGTCAAATCGTGTGTTCCAACTACATCTGAATTGAATGGAACAAATCACTACCAGCTGATTCAAGGTGTAAGGTTGAGTAATTTCGGAGCCACATTGAATTAACGTCAACAGGTTAATTAATGTTAATTAATTCATTATTATAGATCAAACCGTTATTATTAGTGCAATAGGTAAAATTGAAGTCATGGGTTTCTGTTTAGCGAGTGCAATATCCACAAGGAAAGTAGCTCCCTAGCTTGTTGAATAGAGCAATCAGAGGATAATCGCTGGTCTGTAAATCCTGGTCTTGCAATAGTGTGTTCCAGTGGCGACAGAACAGAATTATAAAACGCCATAGGAACAATAATGGCTGTCTCAAGGAATGTGGCAATGTAGTGAACTCCGAACTGCCGAGCCTGCTGCAAAGGGATACATGGATCTAGGGATAGTAGCAGGTCTATTAGTTCCTGTCTTACAATGGATGTTCCAAAGTGCAATGGATATGAGTAGTTCCGCTTTCTCCATTCTTGAAAATCTTACCTCTTGACATAGTTCCTGAGCACTTCAGCCTTAAGGATATGCTCTGGGTGTTGCAGGTTTATCGCCTCTACTCTTTGAAGGGGGAACTACTATATTCCCATCACCTCCGTTGTCACAAAAGGCATCAGAACAGAATCAACAAACGCCATGGAAACAATAATGGCTGTTTCATGGAAAGTAGGAATGCAGTCAACTGCGGAACTTGCATGTCAATAACTCTGGCCTTGCAATGGGGTGTTCCAGTAGCAACAGAACAAATTATAAAACGCCATAGGAACAAATGTGACTGTTTCAAGGAAATCGGAAATGTAGTTCTGCAAACCACTGAGCGCGTTTTGGAGGATACATCGATCTACTCATAGGAACAGTTGTATATGTAAGTAAATAAAATGTTATAATGGTACGAGAAAACAATTATGCAATGCGATAGGTTCCCCAAAAGCTGTTCCAGTAAAAGTGGAGATGTTGTAACACGCAAATTAGGATGCATAAACCTAGCGGTAGTTTTTGACAGGTCTATCAACAATGTATTTCCTCACAACTGTGTGTTCAAACGGTATTAGAATTGAATGGAACAAAAATCAACACATGATGTTTCAAGGATGGTGGCAATGTAGTTAACTGCAAACTGCGGAGCCTGTTGCGTGAGATACATAGCGTAGAATAGGGATAATTGCAGGTCTATGAATTCCGATCTAACAACATGGTGTTCCAACGAAGGAGCGTCTGGGTGCAGCGCAACTAGCCATTTCATTTCTAACTCAGCAGCTAAGTACAGTTATTGAGTAACTGCTTTAAAGGTCCCCAATGGCTAGCGTATCCGCCAACGGTGCAGGAGATCACGGGTTCGAACTCCATTCAAAATACAAAATTTTGCGTCGTATTCCACTGTTATCGATCGAACACCCTGATACTAATCTGTACGTCCAACTAATCTGAACTTTTACTAAGGGATTTGCCTACTTGATGTTATGTAATTTTGCGATACGAGCGTAGCGAGCAACCAGACCACCGATCTATGCTGAAAACTGATCCGTGTAAAATCTCTCTAGGAGTGGTTGTAGACGAGTTTACACTAGTTATGACTAGTTAAAAGAGGATTCTTCGGAAAGGTTCGGGAGCTCTAGGAACTTCTCGGCTAGTCGTGCTGCGCCCAGACGTCCCTTTCCAATGGCGCCAGAACAGAATAATCAAAAGCCATGAGAACAAAAACGACTTGTCAAAGAAATTGGCAACGTCGTTAACTGCAAACTGCCGAACCTGAAGTGGAGAATACTATAGATGGTTGCATAGGATAGGTAGTAGACAGATAGTTGCAGGGCTAAATAATGTCCTGGTACGAGAAAACAATTATGCAACGTAGGTTGCTGTTCCAGGAAAAGTGGCACGCGGAACCTAGAGTTTAAAGGTCTAAACACCTCTTTGTAGGGTGTTGCAATGTCACCGGAACAGATTTATCAAACACCATAGGAACAATAATGACTTGTCAAGTCTACTACAAATCTACTTTAATCTAAAAATAGCACATGTAAATTTTGCAGACCAGAAGTCCTCAGTCTTTGTACTGCCTTCCTACTAAGAACAGGTCCCGTATCTGACAAAACCCCTACTTTTGGGAAAATGCGTCTCTATGTTCTGAGTAGAAATCTCCTGATATTAGCTCTATTTTGCGTTGTCTCGAGCTCCTAAAGCACTCACTCCAAAGGAAATTTCTCGCTGAATCGCATGATGTGGCTGGGAAAACATTATTTTGGTCAGAAAATTGCAAAAAAAGGTGTAGAACATATGTACTAAGCGATTTCCTCGTATCTGGTGCACAAGTTTTCGTTTTGCAATAAGACTGATACTTTTTTTTTTTTTCAATAAAAAATTAGTACCGCTCTAAAAAAAATTATTTTCTCGTATATGCAGGATACTAGGAGAAATAATCGTGGTTGCCAACCTCCGAAAACCGTATCTGATCTGACAATAGAAAATACATTCGTATGATCAAAATACTGGGAAGAAAAATCGTATCTGCCACTGATTCCGAAATTGTATCAAACGTCGCGATTCCTAAAATACTAAGAAATAAATTCTTATCTGGACTTTCAGGAGTGTCGCGATTCGTATGTACCTGAATATTAATAAAATAATCGTATCTGACGCCCAGATGAGGGTTTTAGTTGTAGAAGCTCTAGAAAGGACCAGTTACGGGATTTTCATTAGTAAATCGAACCAAAACGTAGTTACTGCGATAATTGTAAGCCGTTTTTGAGGCATTTCCCATTTAGATTCGACTTTAAGACCACCAAAATCGAAAGATACCCCCCCCCCCCCCCCCCCTAAACAGTTGGGCACCAATAACTCAATATGGCCAAAAATGCAGATACGGGATCTATTCTTAGTACGGCACTATAGTTAATAATATTGTTTAGGTTTATTATTTTCATTAATGAACCTTTGTAATTTCAATTATGATAGACGTTTCTCTTCTCCTATCGCACTCTTTTCCAGGGCTACAAACTCAGAATAATGCATCAAGATTCCATTCACGCTCGGGTGTCCTCGGACATGCTCGTAGGAGCCCGAACAGATCTCTTGACGTTCCTCAGAAGAATGGGGGCATGAGCACTTGATAGCTGAACTAACAGGAAAAAGGAGAGGCGAGACAGCGGCGGTAGGATGTCGCAACGTTGCTTCTCTCCCATTCATCTGTCCGCGGTGGTGACGTCATCACGACGGTTTCATAAAAGGGAACCCCCATCAATGGGCGTAGGTGGACTGAAACATTATACTTGGACGGCCCTTCGCTATCCTCTGACGCCAAATGACACCGCGGCGAGGTGACCTACTCGGATAATTCCTAATAAACATAATACATCGGTGACCGCTTAATGTGATCACAATTGAAGACCGCCATATACAAAACATCCTAAGTGGCATTTATAAAATTGCCCAGCAGACCCGAAAAACTGTTCATAGCCGAGCAAAAAAT
The DNA here is from genome assembly GCA_030762985.1 of Adelphocoris suturalis. Taxonomy (NCBI): domain Eukaryota; kingdom Metazoa; phylum Arthropoda; class Insecta; order Hemiptera; family Miridae; genus Adelphocoris; species Adelphocoris suturalis. Next base: position 19,526,968 of record CM061042.1, read on the forward strand.
GAATGAAATGTCTTTTGTAGTTTTCCATGTCTTTTGTACATTTTATGGTACTTTTCCGTTATACCCCCCCCCCCCCCCCCCCCCACCCGTCAATTTGTCTTCAACACGCCCACCCGATGTTTCTAGGCATTCCTTCTTACTTAGATTACATATTTACGTAGAATTGGTGACAATTTCAAGCTGAGGGAAAAAATTATACTATTAAAAAAAGAATTAGCGTGTATTCAGAAGTTGCCGATGTCGGTGAGGATTTGTTGAAACGATTTGGCGTGGTTGTGGTTTGATTGCCTCCACATGAATTCGCACAAGTAGAATCGCAAGCTCTCATCTCAAAATTACATAACAGCAAGTAGTCAATCCCTTAGTAAAATTACAGATTAGTTGGACATGTAGGTCAGAATGATGTGTATACTTTGGCGGTCTGGATGCTCGCAAGCTTGCATCTCAAAAACACTTAACATAATCTAAGTAAATAATGTCTAGAAACATCGGGCGGGCGTGTTGAAGAAAAATTGACTGGGGGGGGGGGGGGGGGGGGGGGTACGGAAAGGTACCCATTTTATTATTGTTTAATTAGTAAATAAATCAACAACTAAAATTAACTATCCTATTTTTAGCGAATTCCAACCAAAACACCTTAAGTGCCCATCCCCTTGCATAACTTATTTTGGTAACCAGGAAGGTCAAATTTTAGTTTATTGAATACATTTCAGCCTGTGTTCTGATTCTTATATCACAAAATGTTGAAGAAAGGGTTGAATATGAAGTAGGTAGGTAATTAAAACTTTTATTGCACCAACTGTATTTAAAAGAAGTAATTAAAATGTAAGGAAAGCATGAGACGTAAAACAGTTTGAAAAATAAAAACACAATTTCCTTCATTTTTTATATAATCTATACTAGGTATAAGCACCTAAATAAAAATCTAATGGTGTCTATGTTTCTGTTGCTCATTCACGTAAAAACTACTAGGCCCATTGAGCTTAAATCGTACATGGCTATTCATAGGGTCCCTGGTTAACGCAAAGACTATAATATTACAATCCTCTAGACTTACTCCCTAATAACTTGGCTTTCCTGGTAAGAACGTAAACAACTATGTAAATAAGGAAAAAGCCGACATGCGTCGAACTTACGTCGAATTAGGATGGGGCGGGTTCACGGGTAAAGAACTTTCGATAACGAATTCGACGATACCAAAACGATTTTGGTGGTTGGGCCGAGCTGTTTTTATTCGTAAGATACCTGTTCAAAAACTGTCAAAAATTCCCTGTTTTTTATTTCCCCCTCCCACCGTTATCTGACCAGAAGATTGTTTTCGTTTTGGGCGATTCAAGATTTGCTGTATAAGTAGTTATGAATACAGGTGCTGATTTTGTTACAGAATTCCCTTTGTCTCGTCCTAAAAATAGAAGAAGTCTTCACCGCTATCGTCGATGTGGATCCCAAGGTTGATACACGTCAGTTGTCTGCTACAATACATTTGGGATGTGGACAAAGTTAACTTAAACCGAATAAAGGGAATCTTATTTTGCATTTGTTTTATTATTAGTTCGTTCCCGTGTAAAAAAACATCAATCGGGGGATCATGGAGGAAGCATAGCAACGCAGGTAACGTTGTGCAACAGAATGGGCACTTAAGTTTGTTTGGTTTGAAATTGATAAACGAACCGCTCGGAGCTCTACTATCGCTCAGAAACTTCATGAGCAGTTGTCTTATTGGCTTATAAGGTGCGAATCCGTTAAAAAACGTATTTCTCAAAAAATTGCAGTTAGGTTGTTTTGCATTTGGCAGTATTTAAGTGTAACGAGCGAAATTAAGAAATGTCCCAGTTATGCAGCATGATTGTATGAGAAAATTTTCGTAAATTACACTGCAAAAAAAAAAAAAAAAAAAAGTCGTGCCCTCACGGAATTGGTACTGGTCCTGCGGGTTTTCAAGGGTGCTGAATCCAAATGTTGAACCAGTTTTTCACGTAGTACGTATAATTTTTGAGGTACGACACCTGCATTTTTGAAAAAATCTCTTAAATACCAAGATTATTTATGTCTAATTAAAATGTGGTATTCTTGATGGAAATTTCACGCTGAACACGACTATACCACTATATGATGGGTCTGAAATGCCTCCTTAACGTGTCTTTTGCCAAAAACTACCAAAATAAGTGGGTTTTAACCGGATTTTTCAAGATTTTTCCACAGTTTTTTGCTAGTTTCTGTACAAATTACACCACTTGGCGACCTGAAAAAAAATTGTGCTATTAGGTACTTGGTCTATGGTCGGACGAGACCCCCAGCAGTTCTAGAGGTGTGATAATTGATTTTTGGTGATTTTCTAACTATCGAAAAACGTGTTTCTTGTCAGTTTTTTGAGAACTTATTTTTCCCCCAAAATCACGTTTTTCAGTCGTATCCTGGAGAATGTCGTCGTTGAAGTTCTAATATCGCAATTTTTTTTTTTTTTTTTTGCAGAGGCAAAAAAACGGATTCATTCTATACCGCAACATAACATAACTCAAACCAAGATTTAAGGGAAGACCTAAGCCGGATATCTCTGAATTTAAATTATTACTCAGAATCTGGTGATTTCTAATTAACGAGGTGGACCAAGAACAACATAAATATTACGATTAATAAAAGTAAAATAAGAAAATAGATAGGTCTCAATCCTCGTCAAAAAATTAAATAAATAAAAAACAACGCGATGGCATAATATATGTGGTGTTGGCTGAAACATTTGAGGTATGCGATGTAGACAGAAACCTCAAACCAGAGAAAATTAATCCCAGATCTTACTCTTCTGAGCTAGGGTATTCTATTCTGCACAACTTGCAGATTTGCAGATACAAATAAAATATGATTACGGTTAATATTATTACCCGCTTTTTGTTATCAAAATCACCAGAACGGAACGGAAGTACTTATGTAAATACACAGGAATTCCCCGAGTCCTGTTATAGGAGTTCGGTGTAATTTGTTCATTTGAATACATACGGGCGTAGCCCAATTAAAATATACATGACAAAAAATAGATGTATATAACAAAACAGAAAAGTTCACGACATGGATGCTGGAGTTCATGAAATTTCTTAAACTTGACCAAAATTAAAGGTACAGGAAAAATACATCAACAACTAACAGGAATTTCAATAAACAAGGTCACAGGACATGAGAAATCAAAACCAAGCTAAATATTAAATTAGGGACGAAAACCTGCTTCTTGAAGTAACTTAGACAGCAGGTGAACAGATCTAAATCTTCGGACAATGAAGCTAAATAATTTATATGTCTCTGAATTCTAGTAATAGGGCTATTTAATAAATAATCAGTGGGTGTGGGGTGTGAGGAATAGAAAAAATGAAATGGTGGCGCATGTTGTAGTTGGGGACATTTAAATTAAATAAGGATAAGAGTGAGGGACAGTTGATTCCACCATTGAACAGCTTGACAACGCCCATCCATCCACCTTCGTCTTGTCTCTAACGGAGACAGACCGCTTATGCCCATCATCGTTTCATGTAGAGTCATCACTGATCGGCACTCCCACTCTAAATGCTAAAAATTTTAAGAATTTATTCTGGATCTTCTCCAATCTAACTCTAGCTATATTATAAAAAGGAGACCAAACTTTAGCGCAATATTCAATCGTGGATCGGACAAGTGCGGTGTATAGAAGAGTCAGGGCCATGGCATTGGTAAAATCTGATGTCGTTCTCTTCAAGAAGCCAAACATCCTCATTGCCTTATTGCATATGAAAATGCAATGCAAATGTAAAAATGCAAAATGTAATGCAATCGGTTTGGCTTTGGTGGAACTTCTACTTTAGTCTGGTTGACTCGGACCAAGTAGATGAACCAGAGGCCGAAGTACTTCCTACTAATAGAGAAATTATGGCCGTTCTAGACATTCTGCGTAAGAGATTTAATGCTCTGAGATATTTGGCTTATACTTCGGCCAGGGATATGCCATAATCACGTTCAATAAACCCTAAAGAGTAGAACCTAAGAGTTGTAATATACACAAATCGAGATCTTGAAATCTTTGAATGTTACAGTAATTTTTTTTTCTTCTAAGTTTCATACATAGATATCCGCCCAAAGAATCGAATGAAACCACCTCGGTCACTGTGCGTTTATCCATTTGCTTTCTCTGAGGGCTATAACATCGAAAAGAAAAAAATACATCAATACGGGAGTGAATCGTAACCAGTAAAACAAATCACAACTCGCCATGAAAACTATAGCAATCGTATCGGTTGATTTAACTCCAATAGGTGCTATATGGAGGGTATCTGACCAGTAATACCGCTACGGAAATTTATTCTCATGATGACGTCAGCACACTTGTACTACTGCGTCACTCGTGATCTTCCTACCTGTATATTGGCTAATCTAACTTTTGAGCTGAAAAAGAGATCCAGGAGATCTTCAAGTGCGCTGAATTCGAATCTGAGGTCCAAAGTGTGAAATTCCAACACATGAAAGTTCCACGTTTCCGACAAGTTAAGATTCCTCGCTGTTAATATCCTTTTGATCCTTCGTGTTTAGCAGTAAAACAAACTTGGAACGTATAGCACATGGCAGGGGATTGAGTTCAAAGAAAGTCATGTGACACCGATCGCTTCGGAACCCTCATTTCGCTTCCCTAATTCATCTTGGCAGTCGAACAGCAAACGCGGAGGTGGGCTCCAACTGAAGAGGTCGTATTTTTACAACGAGGGAAATTTGACGTCAGTGCGCCAAAAAACCCCGTTCTGGAGCTAATGTTCTGCGTAAGAAAAAAATGGTGTGGAGGGGGACTCAAAAATAAAAATATTCCGTCCTACTCCCGCCGTCTATTATTGGACAGATTTACTTGAGAAGTAAGACAGTGCATTTATGGACTTGCGAAGACAAAGGTTTTCATTATTCCCCACCTCGTGGGTACACGTAATGCCTAAGAACACGAACTAAATCACTCGCGACGAAGTTGTGGAAACCCATTTCAAAACGGAAGTTAGTGAAAAACGTTGTCTATTTCCACGAAAAATAAAGAGTTACTATGTTAAATCGATTTTGACGGTTAGGCCATCATCAGACAATAACTGATGACACATTTGAAAGGAGACACCTTTTAGAGTCACCTTTTATGATCTCCCTTCACCTGTGACTATAAAAGGTGTGTCCTTTCTAATGTGTCTTCAGTTATTGTTTGTTACTGATGATGGCCTAACCGTCGAAATCGATTTAACGTTGTAACTCTTTATTTTTCGTGGAAATGGACGTTATGTCTAAGAAGGTAGCAATGCCTGAATAGATTGCAATCTCTGAATTGCAGTTGGGATAGGAAGTATAAATCTTCAACTATCGGGAGAGATATCATGAAGATCATTATAATGAAGGCGTCTGAAGAAGCTTCAGATGATAAACTTCACAGAACTTGACAGTCAACTAACTGAAACCAGGTAGGAATGTCCCGATTTCGGAAAATTAGATCGTCTTAAGTGACCTGAATAAATATTGTTTTAAATTCATTGCGTAATGTAGGTACTAGGTCCTACTTCCGCCATCTATTATTGGACAGATTTACTTGAGCAGTAAGACAGTGCATTTATGGACTTGCGAAGACAAAGGTTTTCACTATTTCCCACCTCGTGGGTACACGTAATGCCTAGGAAGGTAGCAATACCTGAATAGATTGCAATCTCTGAATTGCAGTTGGGACAGGAAGTATAAATCTTCTACTATCGGGGGAGATATCATGAAGATCGTTATAATGAAGGCGTCTGAAGAAGCTTCTGATGATAAACTTCGCAGAACTGACAGTCAACTAACTGAAACCAGGTAGGTGTGTCCCGATTTCGGAACGTTAGACCGTCTCAAGTGACCTGAATAAATATTTTTTTAAATTCATTGCGTAATGTAGCTACACAGTGGACATACGTATGTATGAAAACTGCACGGTGTACTTAAAAAGTATGGAAGATATTACGCGATTTACGGTTGCAATTCCTAGATGAGGTCGTGAATATATAGATAAAACAAGCTCTTACATCCCTCAGGGTTGGCATTACTCGTTGAAATCGACAAGGATTAAATTCCATAAGAAAACGATGATATTTGGACATGTTTAGAGAGGCCTCTGGAGGTGTTTCTCCGGCGTCGATCAGATCCCCCTTATTCTGCACATATCAAATTTATGAATTTTCGAAGCTGGGAATAAAGTTCGATTTTTGGACTTTTAGCCAGCTTTTTGGGGTAGCTGGAACACAGTGCCAGACACAGTGGGCAAAACAGCTAAATAAGAGATGGACAAAAGACAAAAATCCGAAGTTCTTAAAAATATGAAATTCCACGAGGAAGTACATACAAGTTTAGATGTGTGCAGGATAATCCATCAGAACGTTGCTGAAAGTGAACTTTGTTTTTCGATCACTTTGTTAGTCGAAACTGAACGTCGCGTAGGTATAAGTTTTAAATCTCCTACCTACTTATTATAATTTTATTTCATATTTATTTTTGAAGTTCTGTTTTTCAAATAACTGGAGGCTATTTGTGATCGAGATCCTCAGGCGAAATGGATATCACACTACAAGGTATGGGTACCTACACTTTCATACATTACTAGTAGATGTCCGAACTAAATCACTCGCGACGAGATTGTGGAAACCCATTTCAAAACGGAAGTTAGTGAAAAACGTTGTCTATTTCCACGAAAATAAAGAGTTACAATGTTTAAATCGATTTCGACGGTTAGGCCATCATCAGTAACAAACAATAACTTATAGTAACGTTATTGTTTGTTACTGATGATGGCCTAACCGTCGAAATCGATTTAACATTGTAACTCTTTATTTTCGTGGAAATAGACAACGTTTTTCACTAACTTCCGTTTAGTAGATGTACGCCATGACGCTAGAAACGGCAAAGGCACGGACGAAAATTCATCTTGGAATGGTTGTTTGGTTCACCTTTTTTTGCCAAATCGATTCCAAAACTACGAGAAAATCAGACCAGCTGAATCACCAATATTGTAAACGATGCACCTGTGTTGTTAGTTGTGCAATATCAATATGATCATGGTGAAATACGAGGATCTGATGTAGGCTGTACATCCATTTGACAGAACTCCATTGATTTTCGCGCCTTCGAATCGGTACTTCGACCGACCTCTATACAACTTGATGAATTATATCGCACCGTTCTACCCGTTACAAGCTCACCCTGAATTCTTCAAGTATGCAAATAGGCGAAGCCCTATCAGATCTGCCGGGCTCCTCGTCTCAATCTCAGATAGGAGCAGGATCGGTGCCAGAAATGACAGAGGAGGATGAAGATTGGATTTCGGATGGGGATTGATTTATAGAGGAAGACGAAAAGTGGGATGCACCTTATCAGAAAAGGATACGCTGTCCGGCCTTCCAAGATCTTTCGAGGTCGGAAATATCGTTGATTAATTCGAACGGAATATTGGCTTTAAATCTTCCAAGTTGGGGTTTATTAACCCTGCAATCTTTGTATACAAGATACAAGATTCTGATTTGAGGAAGGTATTCCCGTAGGCAAGAATCTCGTTTTGTTCCAAGGTACGGAAGCGTAATTTTCAGTTGTATGAGGAGAAAAATATTGCTAATTTTCACACAAAAGTTTCATGCAAAGTTTCGAAAAGGTGTCCGCAGGAGGCAGGATTCCAAGGAGAGCTATGTTCCGTCACTAGGCCGACTGCCATCATATTCTAATAATTATAATACAAAGTACTGTCATGCAGCATGGCTAGTAGAGCGAATTTTCAAAGAAAAGTTGTGTATAAAATTAAATCAGGCACTTAAATTCTGATCATTGTGACCAACCATGTCTTGAATAAAACTAAGAAGACAGCCATGCGACGAAATCGAAAATTTTAGGACACGCAGTCAGACTCGAAAATTTGGTCAATTTTAGGATTTTGCATCAAAACAATCCACTTTTCTCACTTATATAATATATCAATTTTGAAGATCTAGGAGCGCTCGCAATCGACTCAGCGCTGGAAAATACTTCGATTGTCACACCACCCCACATCCTACATGCCTTATTGTCAAAAACCGTTTTTTTAGTATTTTTTGGGTCACTAAGTTGCAAATGCACCTGAAATTCTGGAGCGATCGGGCTGGCTAGCGTACTCGACCCGTCTTTTGTCCGATGTGTCAATTAGCAACTGCGCATGTGCAAATGTGAAATCCTTGCAACGAGCTCAATTTCCACAGTTTTCGTCCGATTCTGATGAAATGTTCATGGAATGTACGTGTTAGGGTTTAGGTGGTCCCGTATCAGTTTAATTGTTTCCAAATAAATATTTCACTCAGCTTATGTTCAAACGTAAATTCCATCGAGCATCATATTCTCACGTCACAGTTAAAAATCTCGCTCAAATTTGGAAGAATTGGGAGAAGACGATTAGAGCATTCCATATAAATTTTAACATGATTGCATCATTAGTAGCTGCACATGCGAGAGTGGCTAATCCTTGTACCGAGCTCAATTTCCACATTGCAACGATCCGATGTGATCCCAACCTCATTCGACTCCTCTTAGCAGGACGCCTGTTATACTTTTTTAAATGAAGTAATAACAATATAATATCTGTTTCTACCTGTGTCTTTTTTCATTTAATTTTTTGCATAATATTCAGTACACGTACAATTTACCATATTTACCTCAACCATAGGAACCAGCTAAAAAATCATAAGATAATTTAAAACGTTTCAATGAACCCTACATTCATGTTACGGATACGAGGAAGCTATGTGCCACATCCAACTAGGCAGACGTTATTTTGTTATACTCCTATTTAAAAACTTGTTTTACGTTGTATCGTTTATCAAGAATAAATAACTAAATAAAGTATGAATGAAAGGCTTTTCTGAAACGACGCTAAGCAAACATTTCAAGAGTTGTGGGAGGTTAGTGTCGAACACGATATTGAAACCGATATCAGCTGGTGAGGCGCCCAGGGATACGGCTTCAGCGGCTTTGAGTGTCGTGAGGTCGTTTATACGGCCGCCCGCCATTACGTCGCCGTATCTAAAACGAGTCGAGCCTCTGGCTTTTCCTCGGCACATTTATCGCGGGGGTTTTTCCAGAAGGAGGGAACTCAAGAGGAAAATCCGTTTCGTGTGATCCCCCGTTGGCTTTTAAGGGGCTTTTCCCGGGTGTAACGAGATCCGCGCCATCTGATTTTCATTCGGGGCGATTGATCATCGCGGGATCATCTCTCTTTGTCCATCAAGACCTGGGCTCTGCTTGTTCTTTCGAGATAAACTTCTAATAAATGATGTTTTACGTTTTCTTCGGGCGATTTCTCAAAATAGCTGATCCATCAATGGCTAAATACGCAGTACTGGGTTAATAATGCCATTGTTCTCGGTATAATTGAAAGTCAATAAGCTTTGTAAGCTTGTAACCTTTGTGAGTATTGTGACAATAAAGATGATGGATATGTATTAGTTCCCCCTTCAAAGAGGAGAGACGATTAACATGCTACACCAGAAGGACATCAGGAACGTTGGTCGTGCAGGGAATATATCCCCTTAGATGTAACATTTGCAAGAATCGAGGAGGAACTACTCCTATTCAATACACTCCCGGGGCTTTCAAAAAGGAGGGGGGGGGGGGAGGCTCCAAGTAGGCAGGGCAGGTGTGTGTTTAATTGTTGAAAGTTTTAAGGTTTATCGATTGCCCATTTCACCTATTGGTGGGGTGGTGGGGGGTCGAAATCACACTCTGCTACCATGCGACAATAGAGGTGATGGAAATGTAGTAGTTCTCCCTTCAAAGGGGAGAGGCGATTAACCGGCTACACTCCTAGTTGGAGGAACTACTTCACATCACAGTAATACCTACTTATATTCTCAACCAAAAGTTAAAATTAAAAAAAGTTAAAATGCCTCACACCATACGTGTTTTATTCCGCAATTTTCTCCCCATTACGTAGGTAATTATAACGCTAACACTATTTAACTACAAGTAAACAATTCGGTTTTTGTATGTTGTAAATTGGCTTTTGCCGCACAATAAATAAATGAATAAATAAGTAAATAACGATAAGTAAATATCGAGATTTGAAAGTACGACTTCTGAAATGTACATGAATGCGATCCCCCGTGATAGTACCATTCATTGTAGATTAATAGTATCCTCCGCGCAAGTGCACACTGTTCAATGCAACTCGCGATCAAACTAACACTTTAAAACACTTTTCTAAAAAATCCAGCTCATTCCAGATAACAAACAGTATAAATTATCTTTTACAATGCAGATCCTTCCTGCAAAATAGGGGACACGGGGTAATGAAGCCATTGTCTTAGACGTCATTGAATGCCAACAAGCTTTGTGCTGGTTTTGACTGCGTTAGAGACATTGAAAGAAAGCCAAGAGCAGTAGTTTCTTCTTATTTTCCTGACCAAAAGAGATGAATGTTTTCGAAATGGAAGCCTCAACCATGCGTGATTTCGGCAACTACTTGGAACCGTTCCCTACAAGAAGAACTGTGAGTTCTTCAATTCCGTTCAACCTGTTTAGTGGACATGTAGGTCAGAATCCCTTAGTAAAGTAGAAGTTGTTGTATAATGTAGGAAGCGGAGTTATGAGTTGATGCCGCTAGTCACGCTCACATCGCTTTAGTTTTAGTCGCTTCCTGCGTGAAGCTCCAACTCTCATACTTACAGTTCCCGCTTTCGAACCTCCCCTTCCCTTCGCTCCCACTACTCCCTTGCGCCTCCCTGATGACGAATCGTTCAATCAAGTTATGATCATTCCGTTTTGTGAGTTCTTCCTAATAAAGTAATATGAAAAAGTGCAGCTCTGTGTATTTACTTTACTGCTCCTGACCAACCATAAAATATGGTGTCAGAAGTTTGAGAGTGTAGTGATTATTAATATTAATAAACATTTGGCTGGTTTCGCGAGCAGGTAAAGTGAGTACCTAATATTAATAATATAGAGAATAAAACGTGGTTAACTCCTCTTTGTTCGCCATCTTTGAAGAAACGTCCTCAAACTAACAATGAGCGACGCCAGACCTCCTCAGCATTTCAATTTCGACGCTACAGACTTGAGAAAGGAATGGACTGAATGGCTTCAAGCTTTTGGATTTTATCTGATTGCTGCTAAGAAGAAATCTGAGAAGGATGACGTAAAAATTGCCACCCTCCTCAACCAACTGGGATCTCGCGGGATAGAAATTTATAATTCCCTTCGAGCAGATGCTCTAATTAAAGCCGAATCACGGTCAGGTGCATATGAAACTCAAATAACGACAGTTTTAACAAAATATGAAGAAGTAATCGAAGCGTTTACCAATTACTTCTCGCCCAGAAGAAACGTATTACACGAGCGATTCAAATTCAATCGGCTCACACTAAAACCAGGACAACCATTATTGGAGTTTATCACTATCCTAAAAACCGCTGCAGCAACATGCGATTACGCAGAACGAAATAACATGGTTCGTGACCGAATCATCTCCCAGATCTCCGAAGAAGACCTCCGAAATCGTCTCTTGGACAAAGGATCCGACCTAACACTGGACGAGACCATCGATATTTGTAAGCTTCATGAAGCCCGTAAAACTGAAATCCAGGACATCGCTGGTGGGACTAATGAAAAGCAAATAGACTTCGTTAAAAAAGGTACTAAACAATCTCATAACAGTAATAAAGATGCTCTAAAACAAAAATTCAGTAGAGAAAATACGTCTACCAAAACTTACGATTGTTGAACCAAGAAACTGTCCGGCGTATGGAAAGCAATGTTCCGTATGCGGAAAATATAACCATTTCAAATTTGGTTGTTTTGTTAACAAGAACAAACATAATGATAACAAGAAACCTAATAACAACTATAAATATAATAACAATAAAAAATCAACTAAGTCTTTGGAAATTGAAGATATCATTGATGATAAAGATAAATACCATATAGATTACATTCAGGTTGTAAATCAAATTGGAGATGAAGATGACGAGATTGAATGGTCAATAATAGGTGCTATAAATAATAATAAAATTGAGTTCAAAATAGATTCAGGTAGCCATGTAAACATTTTACCTCTGAGAATATTCAATGTAATAAATAAAAATAAAGATCACGAGATAAGAAAATCCAGGGTCAGACTAACGGCATACAATAACAATAAGCTACCAGTAACTGGAGAAATAAATTTAGTATTGAGCATGAATAAAAGAATGGCAGAAGTAAAATTTCTGATTGTAGACACTCCCGACAAGCCGATTTTAGGTTTAAGAGCGTGTGTAAATTTTAAGTTAATTAAAATAATATATGCAGTAGATGAGTTTGCACTAGATTCTAAAGAAGATGTATTAAAGGAATATGATAAAGCCTTTAAAGGATTAGGCACTTTTCCAGGTAAACCATATGAATTAAAAATAAAGGATAATGCTCAACCAGTGGCGCACGCACCTAGACGTGTAGCCAAACATTTAATGGAGAAATTAAAACTAAAACTCGAAGAATTAGTAGGAGTTATATCTCCGGTTGAAGGTCCAAGCGAGTGGTTAAATCCATTGGTGATTGTAGAAAACCCTAACGGGTCATTGAGGCTTTGTCTCGATCCGAAACAACTAAATGAGCAATTACTTAATGATAAATTTCAAATCCTAACTCAGGACGAAATTCTGAGCGATTTAAATGGCAAAATCTATTTCAGTACTTTGGATTTGAAAGATGGTTTTTATCAGATACCAATTAGTCAGAAATCATCAGAATTTACCACTTTTGGAACCCCTTATGGAAGGTATAAATTTCTATGATTACCGTTTGGAATAAAAACATCAACCGAAATTTTTCAAAAGAAGAATAGTGAGCTTTTTGGACACATTAAAGGAGTTAGTGTTTATGTGGATGACCTAACAATAGCTGCAACTACAGTTAAAGAACATGATCGCATATTAAGAAAAGTACTAGAGATCGCAATTAAAAATGGTATAACTTTCTACCCAAGTAAATTCAATTTCCTCAATGAGCGCATTAGGATCTTAGGTCACATAATTTCTAGTGAAAGATTAGAAATTTATTGATCCGAGCAGGTTAACAGCTATCACTAATATGCCTGAACCAGAAGACAAAAAAGCTTTAATGCGTTTTCTTGGAATTATGAAATATGTTGGTGAATTCATACCAAATTTGTCGCAATTGACGGCTCCTCTAAGACAACTGACTAGGAATGATGTGAAATGGCGTTGGTCAGAAGAACATTCTAACGTAATAAAGAAACTTAAACAAATTTTGTCAACGCGTCCTGTTCTAGCTTATTATGATGAAAACGAACCATTAATAATCCAAAGTGATGCAAGCAAAATGGGGATAGGTTGTGCCCTAATTCAAAAAGGTAAGCCAATTGCATTCGCCTCCCGATCATTGACTAATACCGAACAAAAGTATGCAATGATCGAGAAGGAAATGTTGGGTATTTGTCACGCAGTTTAACATTTTCACTATTACACATATGGTCGCAAAATCATTATACAAACGGATCACAAACCCTTAATAAGCATTGTAAAAAGGAACATGGATAAAGTGCCCAGCCGTTTGCAACGAATGCTCCTTAAGTTAACTAAATATACCTATGAATTAACTTACCTTCCCGGTAGCAAAATGCTGCTCGCTGACGCTTTGTCAAGAGCAACAGTTGGTCCTGTCCCTAATGATGACGAAGAATTAAAATTCGTCATCCATTCTCTAATTAATCATGTAATGTCAGAAAATAAAAAACAACTATTTGCTAAAGAAACAGAAAATGATTCTGTTTTAAGCCAAGTAATTAATTTTTTAGGCAATAAATGGCCACACAAACCACCGAATCAATTCGATAAATATTATCAAATTAGAAATGAATTAATTTACGAAGAAGGTTTGTTGTTATTCGGTGACAGAATAATTGTACCTTCTAGTTTACGGAAAGAAATTCTAACTGTTCTACATGAAGGCCATATGGGAATTAATAAAACTATTAACAAGGCTAGAAAAGTATTTTATTGGCCTGGAATTAGTAAAGATGTAGAAAATGTCGTCAATAACTGTCACGTATGTCTACTAAACAGACCACAAAATCCTCAGGAACCTATGATTCCTTCCTCAATTCCCGATTTACCGTGGTCAAAATTGGCCATGGATATATTAGAATATAAAAATAAATATTACCTAGTCACGATAGATTTCTACTCAAAATGGATTGAGATGCATAAAATCAAATCTAAGTCAATCTCTGACGTAAAAAAAGTATGTTTAGTCATGTTTAGCACTCATGGATTTCCATCGGAAATTATTTCAGACAATAATCCATTTGGAAGTCATGAATTCAGAGAATTTCTAACTGAATATTCAGTAAAATTAATAACTAGCAGTCCGCATTACCCTAAAGGACATGCGCTGGCTGAATGTGCAGTCAAAATATGCAAATCGTTATTGAAAAAAGCGGAACTTTCTGGCCAAGACCCCTACCTACTCCTATTTCATTATCGGAACACAGAAACACGATCCACAGGATATTGCCCAAGTCAATTAATGTTCAATAGGTAACTAAGGGACAAAATGACAATAAGAGAAAAAGATCTGATTCCTTATGTTCCCGATAGCTTTCAAGTTAAAAATCAAATTAAGAAAAGTCAAGAATCACAAAAGCTAACCTACGATAGGAAAAGCAAACAATTAGAAAATATAGGTGATAAGGTTGAAGTCCTGTACCGTTATAATAAAAGATGGAGAAAAGGTGAAATTAATAGAAAAGCCGATACTCCTAGATCGTTTTGGGTTAGAGGTGATAACGGTAATTATCGCCGAAATCGTAGGGATCTCATCAAAATTCCTAGGCAAAGTATGCAATCCGAACAAACAAATAATATACCTAATGTTCAACAAAAAGGTAAAAACTATAACCTGAGAAATAGAGAGAATATTAGAATACCAGAAAGGTATAGGATAGAATAATGATGTTTAGATTTGCATGTAAAATTTTTATTATCATACACCACTTACTCGATGTATTACGTGTTAATAATGTATTCAACTGATTAATCCATAATACAGACACATGTTTCGTTGTGTTCACAATAAACTAATCACCATCACTTCACTATACCAATTACCGAATTTATTATTACTAATTACGCATTCATAAAATGAAATTCTAATATTTATATTCTGATAGTAACCTAATACTGATAATGTGTAACGCTCAGGTGAGAACACGATCAACGGCCCATTGTATCTAGTTTCTAGGAAACTGCCTTGTAAATCGGAGAATCGATTTCCGATCAGCTGATCAAGTCCATGCGCTTAAGAAAGGGAAGATGTTGTATAATGTAGGAAGCGGAGTTATGAGTTGATGCCGCTAGTCACGCTCACATCGCTTTAGTTTTAGTCGCTTCCTGCGTGGAGCTCCAACTCTCATACTTACAGTTACAGTTCCCGCTTTCGAACCTCCCCTTCCCTTCGCTCTCACTACTCCCTTGCGCCTCCCTGATGACGAATCGTTCAATCAAGTTATGATCATTCCGTTTTGTGAGTTCTTCCTAATAAAGTAATATGAAAAAGTGCAGCTCTGTGTATTTACTTTACTGCTCCTGACCAGCCATAAAATAGAAGTAGTCAATCCATTAGTAAAAATGCAGATTAGTTGGATAATATGTAGATCAGAATGAAGCGTATAGTTTCGTGGTCTCATAACACGATCACATAACAGTTTAGAAAAGTAAATGTGACTTTTCATTTGTGATTATGTGCTGCTCCGCGTTGAACGGAATTGAAGAACTCACAGTTCTTCTTGTAGGGAACGGTTCCAAGGAGTTGCCGGGGTGGGGGACAAACTTGATCGTTCGAGAGGGTCTCGTGACTGCAGTGGAGTGCTTGGAGTTGCAGCAGTTTTTACAGTGAAAGAAGCCTAAAAACATGAGGAGTATTTTTATTTTCAATCATGAGTGTTACACTAATTACGAGTGTTGTTAGTGCTTAAACAAAATAATCCGATATCAAGAACCATACTGCTTGGTGACAGGTTTCAAACAGTAGCCATCCCCGAGTTTTGCCACTTCATCATCCTGTTTGACGCCATTTTTACTGGAAATTCTCATGAGTGTTACCTCTCAGGAGTGTGACCAAGGATGGGTAAAAAATATATAAAATACAACATCAATGAAAAACTCACTGTTCATCTATGGAACACAAATCTGCAATGTACAATGAGTAGTATATTTGCCGTTCTAACCTAATTTTTTAGCACTTTCATATTTCTTGTTTCTGAGGTTCTCAAACGACCCAAAGCGGCAAATGAAATGAGAATGACCCCCATGCGTGATTTATTCCTCAATCTTCACCCTAACACTTCATTATAACGATCAATATCGTGATTAGAAAGTATGACTGCTGAAATGATACATGAATACAATCCCAAAAGAAGTAGAAACAAATATTACAGCAATCAAAGAAGCCATTCGTCGCACTGCTTTTCTCCAGTCCCTTCAGTTCCCTTACAAATAGATCGTGTGACCTCTGAGCATGCGCAGAACAGGTAAATCTTCAAAACTCACTGCTTTATCTTTCAAGATAACTTCAAATAAATGATAGTTTACATTATTTTCAGATTAATTCTCAAAATTAAATAGCTGACCCTGAACGAATATTGCTTTACAAAGCATAACTGAAGCTATAGATTGAAGAGTCATCGAAAGTTATAATAAAAATCAGAAGTAACTACTTACACACATTCCCGACCAAAAGAAGCAAAGGTTTTTGAAATGAGACACCAGATGACACTAGATGTGTTTTATAGTACCTTAATATTAACCCAAACGTGATATTAGATGAAGGCTGTAATTCGAAGCTATGAGTGCAGAAATGATATTTTTATACGATCCCAAGTGAAACTACAATAAGCAAAGGTGATCATAGACGCCACAGTAAGTATTTGAAATTATCATGGGGAATTAACACTCAATACACTCCACCATCTTATTCCAGATAGCTGAATTACGTCATTGTTTCAAATTGTCCATGTTTTGATTGGACAGTTTGCCGAATCTCCGTTAAGGAAACTCGATTATTCCAAACTGGGTATAACCGAGTTTTGGGTTAGTGAAAGACGCCAAGGTTTGATCCTCGAGATTATATTTAATGGCCAAATTTCGCTACTTAAGTCGTTGGTGAAAGTGGCCCTGAGTAATTTAATGTACAAAATTCAATGGCTGGTCTTCTCAGCGAAATAGGCAGGAATATGTTAATAATGCCATTGCTTCAGGCATAATTGAATGCCAACAGGCTTTGTGCTGGTTTTGTCTGCATAAGATCCCTCTTTCAAAGACCAGCAGTTTTCCTATTGATCCAAGAATCGGATTTTGCGTCCTTGAAAACCCACGATTGCAAATTCTCAGATCAAAATTCCAAATGATTTGGACAAAACACGATAGAAAAAAAAGGACTGATGTCATACGTAGACGCACCTATGACGTCATTCAGCTTTATTTACACAGCTGCTTTGTTGATTTCCAATCATTCAATACCCCTCATACCTTTCTGAAAATATCTCTTCGAGAACTTTCAGCTGATAGAACATAATAAATGAGGTGGAATGAGGTGACGCACCTATGACGTCATTCAGCTTTATTTACACAGCTGCTTTGTTGATTTCCAATCATTCAATACACCCTCATACCTTTCTGAAAATATCTCTTCGAGAACTTTCAGCTGATAGAACATAATAAATGAGGTGGAATGAGGTGACGCACCTATGACGTCATTCAGCTTTATTTACACAGCTGCTTTGTTGATTTCCAATCATTCAATACACCTCATACCTTTCTGAAAACATCTTTTCGAGAACTTTCAGCTGATAGAATATAATAAAAGAGGTGAAATGTTTAAGTGAATTCCAATAAGCTTTGGGAAGTATTGTCTGCTTGAGAGCAGAAAGAAGGCACGACTACTAGCACAACCCTTCACGCCGTATTACACAAAGAACTGAAGTACCTACTACTCCTTTGCGGACTAAAAAGTAGATTTCCAATCATTCAATACCCCTCTATACCTTTTTGAAAACATCTCTTCGAGGACTTCCGGCTGATATAATAAAAGAGGTGAAATTTTCCAGTGAATTCCAATAAGCTTTGGGAAGTATTGTCTGCTTAAGAGCAGAAAGAAGGCTCAACGACTACTAGCACTACATTTCACGCCATCTTACAGAAAGAACTGAAGTACCTACTACTCCTTTGCGGACTAAAGGAAGCGTTTGAAGTAAGATGCCACATAAACGAGTTGTCATCCAGCAATCGAAATCGAAAGCCATCACAAAATAATAAATATTATGATTTCAATGAGTGCAGAAATGATTCGTAAATACAAAACCCAGTGAAAGTACAAAACAAACAAAAGCGATCAAAGATGCCGGTCGGCGCACAGCTTCTGCCCTGTCTCTTTGCTTCACGCCCGTCGCCCAGATCGGGCTGACGAGATGGGCCGAGCTAAAAGGCTTATTAGCATACCAAGTGGTTCTCGCCAGGATGTCCGTTATCCTCCTTTGGGAATCTGTCGGGAGAAAATAAATTCATCTCGTCTGACTCATTCCAGTTCGGAGTGGATTGTGGTGTTGCATTCAGGTCTACCTAAATCGATTGGGATTTCAATGTACCTACACTGGGGAAACAATGCTAGATACGCTATGATTCACAGTAAACCGCTATATTTTGACATTGAAAATGTCTTATTCGGGTCAACCGGAAATTTTTTTACGCAAAGAAAAAACGTCACGCAACCTAGGTATAAACAAGTTAGGTGTTGTTTTCTTCTGATTTTCACGTACAACCAAGCTGTTGCTGGGGAAATGAAACTTCTTTAGTTTATGGCCCATATTCTCGTGACGTCACGCCTGGAGTAGGTTCGAGTTTCAGCCAAAGTCGGCCATGATACCGCCCTACGTCAATGAATCGCTACTCAACCAACCTATTTCTCACAAGAAGTTTGCCGTCTCACGTCAACATAATTCGTGGTTATAAGGCCATTTTTCAACAGTTTTGTTTTGAAAAAGTATAGTATTGTAGCAATACAAAGTTTCAATTCGACTAAATGTTATTGTAGTGGATTTATATATGTTTTACTTGGCGTCGGTAGACCAAGTGGGACATTTATATTCTGATTATGCGGGTTAGTCCCCGTGTTATTCCTGTAAGGAATGTGGGCGGATCCGTCAAGGTCAGCTTGCTCGGCGGGATGAACTGAGAGATAGTTCGTGTCGCAGCCGCGTGGAGCACTGGGCTCGCATAGTGGGTGCTGGGTTCGATCAGTTTGGTACTGAGCCGTTTTGTAATATTCCGGCCTAAGATTTATATCTGTAGGAGGAATATGTTGAGCTTGGTTGAGGTACTGAAAAGTATCCTTCGTTTTTTGCACATTTGGAGTGTATTTGACACTCGGATCGGCCGGGTAGGCTTGCGTCGAATATCGTGGGTATTCGGACAGCTTGGTCGAATCGTAATGATTGACTTCAGAGCGGGTCTGAAAGGTATCCTCGATCTTTTGTATAGGCGAGGCTTGATCGAACGTTTCTTTAACGAATACGTCGGGAGAGAAGGCGATCTCGTCGTGAGGATCGAGCCTTGCGCCGGCGGATTGGCCGGGTAGCCTGTAGGGAGCGCTACGGGGGCTAAGAGGCCCGGCTTCGCCGTCGTCTGCCTCCCCTTGCATGAGGAAATAAGACGGCCGACGTTCCATCGAAATAGTCGAGTTATTAGCTCGTTTCGATGCCTCTATGTACAGAAATAGAGGGTTTAGGAAGGTGGACTCGCTTGACAGAGCGTCTTTCCTTTGCTCGTATGTCAGGGTCCTACCTTGTAGTCTTGAAAAAGACTTCCTTGGACGGTAAATTAGAGCGGATGAGCAGAGTAATTTACCGGCGTATCCCGGCGGTCGGTGACGAGCCTAATGCTACGAAACCCGGGTGATACGGCTCGGAACGTCCCTCGGGCGTACGATCTAAAGAGAATATCGATAGATGTACCGGGTGGCGTCCTGACAGATGAACTACGTTGGGCAATGAGCAGGATGAATAATCACTGGACTCGTAGATGCCAATGCGAGATCTGTGTGGAGAGAAGGTAGGCCTTGTAGAAAGCAGTAGGAAGCCGTTCTTGAGATGAACTCGGAATGCAGAAGGTTCGTCAGCGTAGAGCGTGTAGAAATCTTCGTACTTCGAGGTGTCGTTGTCGAGAGTGGAGAGTAGAATGAATTTCGGAGGCTCCGAGCGGGGTATTTATAGGGAGGTGGCCGCCCCCTGCCGCCTCCTGATTGGTCCGCTTAATTTCATTAATTCGACTGTGTAATCTCATTGGCTCGCACATTGTTTTCTCAGTATCTGCGAGTATGATAGCTGAGCTGGTCCTCCGGGGTGCTTACGAGCGTCCGTCGCGGAGCCGACGGCCTTGAGTTTAGCCGGGGACCTCGGGTGCTTTCTCTGCGTCAGTTGTTCAGACGGGGTCCCCGGGGTGGCTGCTGGACCAGAGGTGGTTGCTTGCCGCCTCTTGGTTGGTTCGCCTATTGTCTCTCGTGTAATCAGTGTTTCTGATTGGCGAGTAGGCTTGTTTGAATTGTCCTTGCTAGTTTTAGAGGACGTTTGAGTTTTCTCGTTCAAGGCGACTTGGTTCGAGATACTTGTCGCATCTCTCTCGCCCAGTAAGTGTCTAGGGAGGTCGCCTTGTATGTTTTTAGTTAATATTTCACTTTTGAGAGAGAAATTCGTATTTTCTCTCTGGTGAAATATTTTGTTTGACGGAGTTATAACTCGACGTCTTGTAAATATTTTTGTGTTGTGTCTACCTCTTTTTGGTAGCCCTGAAAAGGGCTGTTGACAAGAGGGGGTGGTTTTCACCACAGGCGCCCCCCTAAGACGTCGTGTTATTAACGACGACGCCGGCTGGGGTGTTTCGAGCGCCGTCACCCATCTCTCGTCGAATTTGGTAGAGGGGACGTGCCTTCTGGCAGATTTTCGGGGAGTCTCCTCCTTATTTTCTGCCTGATTTTTGTTTAGTGACACAGCTTCGTCTGTTTTTAGAGTGTAAGCTGGTTTTATTTGCTGTTTGGGAACTTTTTTTGTATGTTCGCCAATTTGCACTGTAACCGAAAACTTATCTCTTTTAACCACTTTGAATGGTCCCGTGTAAGGACATTGCAGAGAGGTGAGCTGTGTGGGCACTCTGATATAGACATGTGTACATGTATCCAAATTTTTGGGCATGTTTACGGCATATTTCGTATTATTATGTTTAATATGCGTAGGCCGGAAGAAGAGAGGCTCCGAAAGGTTCGTAGAAGTTACGAAAATGTCTCCTGGGAGTGGTACGTCAATTCCGTAAACTTTTTGGAACGGTGTAGTTTCCGTTGCTGGGTCTACTGCCGTACGCATGGCGAGTAGTACTTTTGGTAGGGCGTCGAGCCAATTTTCGTTTTGTGCTTTGAGAGCCTCTTTCAGAGATCTATTTCTGCGTTCTACCATTCCGTTTGTTGACGGTTTGCATGGTAACGTGTGGGTATGTTTTACTCCGAGACGTTCCATAATGGAATTAAATAGATCTGATTCGAATTGTGTGCCTTGATCACTTGTGATGTATTTAGGTACGCCCTTTGAAGCTACCCAAATATTGATAAAGGCGTTTGTGATCGTGGTTGTTTCGATGTTGTTAAGAGGGACTGCCTCTAGCCAACCCGTTGCTCTATCAACCATCATTAAAATGTAACGTTTCCCTCCTTTAGCTAAAGGTAAGGGTCCAGTAATATCAACGTGTACATGTGAAAATTTGTTAGCCGTCTCAAATTCGGAGTACGGGAGCTTCACGGAGCGAGTGATTTTTGCTCGTTGGCAAGTTTCGCACGCTCGGACCCAGTTTGAGACATCTGCACGGAGTCCGCGCCAAAAATATCTTTGTTTAACTTTATACACTGTAGAGTGTATACCTGGGTGTCCCAAATTGTGAATTTGGCTGATTATTTCTTGCCTTATTTCGTTTGGAATATAAGGTCTTGGGTGTCCTAGATCTAGGTTACACCAAATTTCTCCTTGAGGGAATTCAACTTGTGTGAGTTTCAATTTGTCCTCTGCGTTAGGGGGAGAACGAATTTGTGCATTTGAAATGTGCAGTAGAAGACTCTATTGCAGCCGTAATTTGTGAAATTTCGGCTATGGGTGGACCCTCGTCCGTTTGGGTTGAAATCGATTTTGTTTGAATTTCAACCGGATCGAAGGGTCTGGAGAGTGCGTCGGCGACGACGTTGTTCTCTCCGGGTATATGACGAATGTCGCTCGTCATTTGAGAGATGTATGTTAGCCATCTTAATCTCATTTTAGAAAAATGTGCATTTTTCTTAAGCATCGTGCCTAGCAGAGGCTTGTGATCTGAACAAATATGAAAAGATCGGCCGTCCAAGTCATTGTGCCAATGAATGCAAGCTTGGTAAACGGCGAACATCTCTTTGTCGAATGATGCTTTATTCTTCCATTGTTCCGGAATTTCTTTACTGAAAAATCCCAATGGTTGGTAAGATTTCGAGCCGAGTTTGTCTGTAATTTCCTGCTCTAGTGCCGCTCCGATGTGTGTGTCGGATGCGTCGCAGACCAATCTCCACTCTGCTGTAGGGTGTGGATGAGCGATATTATGTAATGTAGCTTTAATCATTGCTTGTTTTAAGCTGTTGAAAGCTTTTTCTCTCTCTGATGTCCATTTGATAGGTGTTTTGTCATTTTTTTTGTTTGACTGAATGGAGTCATACAGAGGTTGTGCCGTGTGAGCGAATTTACTTGAGCATGCTCGGTAGAAACCACACATACCTAGGAATCTGCGTAGACTTCGTACGTCTATTGGCCTAGGAAATTGTTCTATGGCTTCTATTTTATCTCGTTTAGGAATTATCCCTTCTTTCGAGATAGTGAAACCTAGGAAATCGACGGTAGGTTTTGAAAAAATGCATTTATCAAAACCTACTCGAAGTCCGTGTTCTCCTAGCTTGTCAAAAATTTGTTTGAGGTGGTTCATGTGTTCTTTATAATTTTTGGAAGCCACCAGGATGTCATCTAGGTATACAAATGCGAAATCAAATTTTCGCATGATGCTGTCCATGTATCTTTGCCATGTTTGAGCCGCTCCGGCCAAACCCATGCTCATTTTCTTAAACTCATAAAGACCGAACGGTGTAATAATTGCAGTTTTATGAGCGTCATCTGGGTGCATCGGAATATGATAATATGCCGATTTTAAATCTATTGTCGAATAGATTCGTGTATCATGTAAATTCGCTTGGAAAGAGCGAATGTGAGGAGGGGGATAGGCGTCTTTCTTCGTTTTCGCGTTCAGGAAACGGTAGTCGCCGGTGATTCTCCATGACCCGTCTTTTTTCGGCACACAGTGTAACGGGGATGCCCATTCGGAATCTGATGGTGCAATTATGCCTTCTGAAAGCATTTTGTCAAAAGTACTTTTGACTTGAGCCCGTTTTTCGCCTGCCATGGGTCTTGCTCGGAAGTGTACTGGTGTTCCTTCCGTGGTTATACGGTGGTAAACCCCGTTGTTTTTCCACTTTCCTTGAAGTTTGCTCATTTTATCATTGTATTTGTCAATGATAGAGCGAATGTTTTCGTCCTCCGTGATTTGCACGTCCTCTGGTTGAGGGTTATTGTCACGATGAGGGATAGTAGCTGCTATTTGTTCGTCGGTGAATTTTTTGTTCATGACTGCAGCTATTTTTTGATCGGCATAGCTCTTTATTTTATCTTTATAAATGTACTTGTGTTTGACCCGTATTCCGATATCCCAAGACTCGAGGAATGGTATACCTAGGATCGCTAGATCAACTTTCGTGATCATAAAATCGGTGGTCATGTCTCCGAGGCCGATGTTAATTGTCGTGTCAGCTCGCCCTAGTGTGTCTATAGGGGCTCCGTTAGCTGCTGTGAGCTTAACGTTGGACTTACGAATTTTTAAGCCCAATTTTTTTGTGACATTGTGGGGCAGAATGTTCACTTCTGCTCCCGTGTCGATGAGAAATTCAGTGCCACTTAGTTTGCACTTGAAAAAAAGCCTTTTATACTCAGTAGACTGCCGGTGTATAGGCTCAGATACACTGGCAGTTATTCGTTTTCCGAACTCTCTACGTCGGAGGTTGGAACGGTACTTTCTTGTACCGACCTCTGAGTATTTTCGTTTGAAACCCAGGTTTTAGGCTGGCTTATAGTCGCTGCCTTTTTGCTAGTTTTGGAAGCAGTGTTTGTCTTCCAAGTGCAGTGTTCTGGGTCTGCACATTTGCGAGTTTCGTTACCGAAACGTGCGTGGTTTCGACAGACATAGGCCGTCGGTTTGTGAGGCCTACTCTCTACTGTTTGGGGTTTGAACTCAGCTTGTTTTGAGAGGGCCTTTTTGAAACCAGTATTTATGGGTTTCGGAGTAGATTCTACTCCTCGTATGTTTAGAGAGGTATTCTCTGTTTTGTACGCGTGTAGCGTATCAGCTAGGTCGAGCCGGGCGGTCGTGGTAGGCTGAGCTGCGACCATACCTCGTGCTTCGATGGGTAGAGTCTCGATCCACTTTTGAGTGATCAGAGCTTCTGAAAAGTACCCCACAGCTTTAGAGTACATTTCGTGGTACTTGGTGCTGGGTTTTTTGGCGAGAGATGCGGGGTCCTCGAGTGCGAGGAGCCTGTCCTGTAAGGACAACCCATATTCTCGCTGTAGGCGCTGTTTGGCCTCTTCGTAGGGTGCGTGGGGTGCCGTGAGGTAAGCTGAGTCGATAGCTTCCCTCATTTCTTCTGGTACCCACTTGTATATAGCTGAGAAGCATTCGTTCTGCGTTCTCAGGTGTTTTCGCACGCAGTATTGATCGAACTCGGCGAGTGCACGATCGATATTCTTCTTTTGGAAGATTGGTTTTTGATAATCTCCCATCTCCTCTAAAAGTGCTCGAAAGCCACTTTGTGTAGAGGGATGTTGCGTGAGATGTGGGGCGTAGAGGCCCGGCGGGGGTCGCACGCCCGCAGTGGTTCCCTGAAATCCACTAGCTTCATAAGAGGGAACGAAATGCTCCGTGTTAAGCCTGTTCAAAGGCGGGGTCACCATTTGTAGTGGATTTATATATGTTTTACTTGGCGTCGGTAGACCAAGTGGGACATTTATATTCTGATTATGCGGGTTAGTCCCCGTGTTATTCCTGTAAGGAATGTGGGCGGATCCGTCAAGGTCAGCTTGCTCGGCGGGATGAACTGAGAGATAGTTCGTGTCGCAGCCGCGTGGAGCACTGGGCTCGCATAGTGGGTGCTGGGTTCGATCAGTTTGGTACTGAGCCGTTTTGTAATATTCCGGCCTAAGATTTATATCTGTAGGAGGAATATGTTGAGCTTGGTTGAGGTACTGAAAAGTATCCTTCGTTTTTTGCACATTTGGAGTGTATTTGACACTCGGATCGGCCGGGTAGGCTTGCGTCGAATATCGTGGGTATTCGGACAGCTTGGTCGAATCGTAATGATTGACTTCAGAGCGGGTCTGAAAGGTATCCTCGATCTTTTGTATAGGCGAGGCTTGATCGAACGTTTCTTTAACGAATACGTTAGGTGAGAAGGCCATCTCGTCGTGAGGATCGAGCCTTGCGCCGGCGGATTGGCCGGGTAGCCTGTAGGGAGCGCTACGGGGGCTAAGAGGCCCGGCTTCGCCGTCGTCTGCCTCCCCTTGCATGAGGAAATAAGACGGCCGACGTTCCATCGAAATAGTCGAGTTATTAGCTCGTTTCGATGCCTCTATGTACAGAAATAGAGGGTTTAGGAAGGTGGACTCGCTTGACAGAGCGTCTTTCCTTTGCTCGTATGTCAGGGTCCTACCTTGTAGTCTTGAAAAAGACTTCCTTGGACGGTAAATTAGAGCGGATGAGCAGAGTAATTTACCGGCGTATCCCGGCGGTCGGTGACGAGCCTAATGCTACGAAACCCGGGTGATACGGCTCGGAACGTCCCTCGGGCGTACGATCTAAAGAGAATATCGATAGATGTACCGGGTGGCGTCCTGACAGATGAACTACGTTGGGCAATGAGCAGGATGAATAATCACTGGACTCGTAGATGCCAATGCGAGATCTGTGTGGAGAGAAGGTAGGCCTTGTAGAAAGCAGTAGGAAGCCGTTCTTGAGATGAACTCGGAATGCAGAAGGTTCGTCAGCGTAGAGCGTGTAGAAATCTTCGTACTTCGAGGTGTCGTCGTCGAGAGTGGAGAGTAGAATGAATTTCGGAGGCTCCGAGCGGGGTATTTATAGGGAGGTGGCCGCCCCCTGCCGCCTCCTGATTGGTCCGCTTAATTTCATTAATTCGACTGTGTAATCTCATTGGCTCGCACATTGTTTTCTCAGTATCTGCGAGTATGATAGCTGAGCTGGTCCTCCGGGGTGCTTACGAGCGTCCGTCGCGGAGCCGACGGCCTTGAGTTTAGCCGGGGACCTCGGGTGCTTTCTCTGCGTCAGTTGTTCAGACGGGGTCCCCGGGGTGGCTGCTGGACCAGAGGTGGTTGCTTGCCGCCTCTTGGTTGGTTCGCCTATTGTCTCTCGTGTAATCAGTGTTTCTGATTGGCGAGTAGGCTTGTTTGAATTGTCCTTGCTAGTTTTAGAGGACGTTTGAGTTTTCTCGTTCAAGGCGACTTGGTTCGAGATACTTGTCGCATCTCTCTCGCCCAGTAAGTGTCTAGGGAGGTCGCCTTGTATGTTTTTAGTTAATATTTCACTTTTGAGAGAGAAATTCGTATTTTCTCTCTGGTGAAATATTTTGTTTGACGGAGTTATAACTCGACGTCTTGTAAATATTTTTGTGTTGTGTCTACCTCTTTTTGGTAGCCCTGAAAAGGGCTGTTGACAAGAGGGGGTGGTTTTCACCACAGTTATAATAATCATGCCTGCCAGCGCAATAATTGATTGTAGATTGCTGTCAACAGTACCAATCTATCGTGAACGAGTTTTTATTTGGACTAGGAGCCTACTAACTATAGTAGTTAATCAGCGTCAGAAAACTAAAGAACTTCATTCGTTTAGGCTTTGAGAATAATTAACCTGAAAAATAGTAAAGAAAAGATGATTGAAAATTCCTCAGGTGTCTGTACTGCTGTGTAGGTACCTAGCCATTGCTCAGGTAGCTTCATCAGCGTTTTATTATAAGTTCGTAGTACTATGCTTAACTGAGGAAGCTTTACTTGTTATATTGAATGAATAAAAGGAGAGATTTGATAGTTTGTCAAAATAAACAAGGCAGGTTGTTGCTACACCAAGAAACGAAACTACTTAGGTAGGTAGGTACGTACGTCCTACCAGATTTTCTGTTGGTTTAAAGTGCCTAAACAAAGTAGGTGGGTCGTTGCTTTGCCGACGAATACAACCGCTGATTAGCAAGTTTGTCAAATATCGAATCAGGGAATATGCAACATGAATTAAAAACCAGCTGCAAGGAAAAAACCTTGAAATGCATTCCTCTGAAGGTAAGATTTCATAAAGACGGCATTGGCAGTGCAGTTATTGCGCGAGTTTTGCAGTTACGCAAATTGTATGGACAAAAAGGTAATTAGGTAGGTACCTACTTTTGTTTTGATCAATGAAGTACCTACATGAACAAGTAATGATATACGGAAAGTATGTAGGTATACCTTATCTCAAGGTAGGTACTTACCTTCCCACATGTGATACAACTTACTATTCCCGCCTAACAGAGCTCTCATAACACATCCTTTCACAAGACCACTTTCACAGTACTCTAAAAATTTTTAGTTTCAATTGATTCAAAGAACAGTTCTAAAACTAGATAGGTAATCCACAACATTTTTGCGGCTGATGTCTGGATCATCTAGACACTTGTATGTCAACTCCCCAAAACACATTTCATATGGATCTCTACCCCACAGATTAAATCTTGCATTCGTAGCGTTTGAGGTCAACACCTGATAATAACTTGATGTAATTTGCGTACAATTTATCACCTTGCATATTACAAATAATGAAAATATTGACTCGGAACTAGGTGAGACTATGTTATGCTGTTGTCCAGCTGTGACTACAAATGGGGGCATTTTCGCATATGTTTACTCGTCACCATGACAACAAGGTGAAATAACTTCGATTTCGCTTGCCTCGATGTAAGGCAAGTTGGTTGTCCAAGTCTCGAGAATATCACCCATAAACAAGTTAGGTGTTGTTTTCTTCTGATTTTCACGTACAACCAAGCTGTTGCTGGGGAAATGAAACTTCTTTAGTTTATACCGGACAAAAATCGTTCTCCACTCGATGGAAAGCTCTCGATTTATCACACATTTCTTTCGGACTTGTTCTTCTATTCATGTCGTAGTTTTATATTTATTTATGTTATAAATAGATATAGTAAACAATGCCGCTAGTTTTGTTGTCACTTGGTTATAGTAATTGTAGACGCACACCATAACAGAAAATTACCTACCTGTGTATTCATATTCGTGGAAGAATTGGACATCGTCGAGACTGGCTTACAGCAAAGTCAGTAATTGTGTGTCAATGATTATTTTATGTTTTCTAATTGTTATTTTATTTAAAACAATAAAAAACATTGAAATTTCTGAGACATTTTCAATGCTCATAGCTCTTCTCTCATATGAGAGAAAGTATGAGCGGCCTGCCGGGTTTTTTGGTTAAACCTACTACCATGATATATCTATCATTATATAAAAATGACTGCTAAATCTGTTTGAGGACTCACTACCAGTGGAATACACTCCACGGTAAACTGTTGAATGGATCTCAGCCGGAAAAAACCTACTTTATGTAGCTCCGATCCCTTCTCGGTGCCGGCCACAATAACGCGGCTTCGAAACAATAAAATCAAACAGATTTGGTCCGGTAAACTCAATGACCATGCCACGAAAATACCTTTCAAAACCTACTTTATGTAGCCCCGATCCCTTCTCGCTGCCGGCCACCACACACTGCAATTGTACAAAATGGATATCTCATGAACGGTTGGACCGATTTCGTACAAACTTCTTAAAAACCATCTACAATCCATCCCAAACATTCTCACACAATTTGGTGCCAAACACTCCACTGGTTTTAAAGTATTGACTCCTCAAACAGATTTGGCAGTATTTATATATATATCTGCTGATTTATCTATATTACATAAAAATGACTGTGTCTTTTATGCGAGAGCGTACCGTTCGTCCGATATGAATGAAACTTTTAGCGTGATAAACGCTTTTATCGGGAACTAAAAGTGAACAATGTTACAAAATATTGTCACGAAAAAAAGAGACTAAAGCAGCGGCGGATATAACTTCTTTGCTCTTCAACCTATGAAGCTGGAATTTGGAATGGAGAACCCTTGGGACGCCAAGAAACGAGTCATGGAGTCTAGAGCCCCCTTATCAGCTGAGTGAGATCCGGAGCTAAGTTCTTTGCTATTCGAGATTGAGTAGCGGAGGATCCAATTCCTTTGCTATTCAACCAATAAAGCTGAAATTTGAACTGAAGGCCTATTGGAACATCTAGAAATAAATCTTGAAGTCTGATGCTCCCAAATAACTGGTTGAGCTCCGAAGCTAATTCATTTATTATTCAACCTATGAAGCTAAAATTGAAATGGAGAACCGTTAGGACATCTAGAAACGAATCGTAAAATCTGAAGTACCATAGGAACTCTGAACCCTTTTAGGAAAAAAAATGTCAATAAATATCAACGCTTCACACAGATACATTGTGACATGAAAATGTCCTTCTTAAGTGGTCCAAACGCCTTTCGAAGGAACATAACGATAGTTCACTCAGCTGGTTAGGAAAACGCCGTATTTTCATTCGTCTTTCAATGTCCCAGAGGCTCTCCCTATCAAATCTCAAATTCTTAGGGTGAACATGAATGAATTTAGCTCACTCGGCTGATCAAGAATAAGCCCATCATTTCAATCG
This sequence comes from Adelphocoris suturalis, assembly GCA_030762985.1. Classification (NCBI taxonomy): domain Eukaryota; kingdom Metazoa; phylum Arthropoda; class Insecta; order Hemiptera; family Miridae; genus Adelphocoris; species Adelphocoris suturalis. The sequence continues at coordinate 19,556,919 of CM061042.1, forward strand.
TCCCTAAATGTCCCAATAGGGGTTGCAATCATGCTTACGAAATTTACTGAGAAGGATCACCTGTAAGTAAACAATTATTCACACAACCACGCTCATGTCACAGATCGTTGGCCACTCACTGCGTAGCGGCTTAATACGGTTAGATATATCGAGAGCTTTCCAACCAATAGAGAACGATTCTTGTGCAATGAAAGCTACAGGAGTTACATTTCCCAAGATACGAGTTGGTTGTAAGTGATAACCGTCATAAAACGTGGTAACATTTTGGGTAACGGAACGGATAACCGAATTTTTAGAATATCCCCCAACGATAAGATATATTCATGTCAAAAGATATCTGGTCACGTAGTACATACCTGCCTCTTAAATGATTCCGTAATAGGAAAATGTCCTCACCTGCAAAGAAAAAGAAAACATAATCAGTCAGTTTGTTATAAATACATTTAAATAAAACAATTCAATAGACGTTAAGTGAGTTACTACCATTATCTCTCTCTCTCTCTCTCTCTCTCTCCCTCCCTCTCTCTCTCTCTCTCTCTCTCTCTCTCTCTCTCTCTCTCTCTCTCTCTTCTCTCTCTCTCTCTCTCTCTCCCTCTCCCCCCTCTCTGTCTATCTTCAAGTGAAACAACGTATTCGCAATGCCAAAGTCAGGCATTTTAAAGTTTTATTCAAAAGCAATTTACCTTCGATTACCTTCGAAAGATCTATGAAATATTGTTAGGGGACCCGGTATAGGCCGTGATAAAAACAGCACTCGGAGAGATCTTCAGTGATGAAGTGATGATCACTGATTTTAGTCGTGCATGCATTTGATCTATTACGGCACGAATCGCTCCTTGCTATTATGATATCAATTGGGTAGTCTAATGCAATATTGCGTTGGTTTACTTCCTACTTGAGTAGAAGATCACAAATTAATAAATCGTCATGCGATAATATGGCATGTATGCGGGCGATCTTCAACTATACATATCGTGTAATGTAGATAAATTAGGTGATACCATATTGCTACTGAATGAAGACTTGCAACGTCTAAACGATTGGTGTTTAGACCACGGAATGGTATTAAATGCGAATAACAAGTCATGTTCATCGGAAATTATAAAATACTTACAAGGATTGATTTGCCTGCCCTCAACCCTGTAAATATTGGGGGATACACCGATTGTCGCTGTTGACCAGTTTAGGAATTTAGGAGTTTTAACGACTAATACTCTAAATTGGCATACAAATGTAAAGGAACTTTGCAAAAAAGTCTACGGAGTCTTTACCAACTTCGTCGGCTAGTCATTGATTTCCCTCAGAACTTCAGAGCTCAATTAGCTCAATCATTACTTATCCCGCATAAACCCTTAAAAATCCTAACCAATTCAATTAGAAAATTGGACGGCGTTATTCCAAAATCCGACCAAACGCCTAAATGTTGAAAAATGAGTTTTTGGTATCAATGGATTCGTCTCGATGCGTACTTTCATAATTTTCAGTTCACAGCGCCCTCCATGGTGCTTTGTACGAACTACGGTCGATAAACGGTTTTTGGGAAACAAAAAAGAAGTTTTACATTTCCCACTAACAATCCAAGCGCCATTCCCGTTTCGATCCAATAATGTCTTCTCCAGAGTTTTGCACAAAGCAGACAAACGACGCCTATCCAAGCATTAAGCCGCTCTGTGCGAAAAGATGTCAACACTTCTTCTGTAGAAATGGTGTCAAAACAAAACCAAACTCGATTCGCACAAAACGTCCAACCGGCGCGACTTGGTTGGTTTGTGCCAATTTATTTTGGCTGATTGAGTTATTTTGGCTTTTGGCCTGTATGTGCATAACTCCATTTATGATATTTTAGGTTAACCAGTAACCCATTTACCCGTTACTATAACCATTATCGACTTTTTGATGCCACCAATCGATTCTATACTCTAAAATACGGTACGAGACGTTCGCGAACAATCAATTTGAGACACGAGACTTTAGACCCTGACTTTGCTCTTTAGTTCTACTACCCACTGAGTGGCATTCCCAGCGCTCCGGTCGCTACGCTCGCATCTCAAAAATACATAACATCAAGTAGTTCACAATCCCTTAGTGAGAACTTAGATTAGTTGGTCAGGGTCTAGAGTCTCGTGTATCAAATTGATTGTTCCCGAACGTCTCGTAAATACAGTGGGGACAAAATTTCAGAGCGATCGAACAATAGCACTGGTCATAGTAAGTTTATCAAAAAACGCGTAGAATAAATTGTTATTGTGGCGCTTGGCTGCTTCGTGTATGACACAGATTTTCAGATTGAATACTCTCAAATTACGGAAATGTTATTCGTTACAGGTTCGAAACCGACATTAATCGTGTTTTCAGCTTTTCAGGCAAGTTTCCAGGCAAACGTCCACCAGGATGGAGAAGGGTTCCAAGGGGCTAAGTCCCTTTATAGAAAGGGGAGCCCGCGGGATTGCGTTTTCAATGGTTCAATAGAGCAACCTGAAACTACCCAACGAATGAGGAGGATTGAGATGTTCGTCGGAAAACCTATTTTCGGTGCTAATGACTGCAATCGGTTCAGCGGAGGCGTTGCAAAGGAAATGTGACAAACGAACCGTTACAAAGTCACAGTTCACCTAGATGTCACAAGAGTCATTAGTTACAGTGAATAATGGGAGGTTGATTCATTATACGGTGTGGCAATCTATACTGAGCGCGAAGGGCTAATGGTTAGGACAGGTAAGATGATAGGTACTTACTTGATTACGTCACCATACATTATTTCCTCAGTAATTGTTTACTATTGGGTACTTTGTCACCTCTAACGAGAGGTTCGCATATCTGAAGTGACACTCAGGTAGAGTTGGTATGTTGTCGAAATAGACTAGGCAAAAATAGTCCATTATTAAAGAAAGTACAATTGTGGAAGGGAACAGGATTTTTGCTGGAATCGAAAGAGCTAGCCGTAATGTTTTTTGTCCCAGCACCTACACGTGGTTCTAAAACTTTGTTAGCAATTATAAATAAGCACATCAAACCTGGCACCACAATATTGTGAGTGATTGTTCGAGAGCTGATAACTGCTTGCAAAAATTCGATAAAAACTGCAAAAATGATGAAAGTCTAAGAACATTGTTTGAATTGCAGAATTCTATTTAGAATACGTTTTTTGCCATACCAATGTATGGCCATTAATTCACGACCACTCAAAGTACTCTATTTCAAGACAATTCAACATGAATATTTAGGATAATTTACGAAAATTCGCTCATACGATTTCGCGGCACTACCGGAACTTTTTTTTACACTTCTTGAATTTCAAATTATTTGCACATTTTTTCGTTGAGTACCTATATTAATTAAATTTTACCGCTTACATAGAAAAAAAGCCACAGTTCCTTTGAGCCTGACGGCTAAAATTAAAAAACATGAATATGCTTTAGCCGTACACGACTCACTCCTCGTCGATTCTCTGAACCCGACCCCCCATCGGCCTCTGAACTCTGTTTATCATTCTGCCATCAATCCTAAAACATGGAATCATGTTTTAGCTCCTCGCTCTCACTTTATTATAGAAATGATCACGACCATTGAGCTCTTGTGAGATGATGATCTCCTAATAGAAACTCGCGAGTAAACATTCACTTTATTATAGAAATGATCACGACGATTGAGCTCTTGTGAGATGATGATCTCCTAATAGAAACTCGCGAGTAAACATTCACTTTATTATAGAAAGAGGCTAAAGAGGCTAAAGAGGCTACATACGAAATTACAGCTTCCTAGTGTAAAGTATAGAAATTACCTATTAAAATAATTTAACCACCGCTTCACAAATCTAACCGTTCTCGCAATATTCGGATCACCTGCTATGAATCACATAATCGAAACACCAGCTCAATGAAATCATCAGAAATAAACAAGCGGTTGCAATCATGTTCACAATATCAATAATTGAGAATGATCACCTGTGTGTAAACTATTATTCATATAACCATGCTCATAACTCAGCTTGTTGGCCACGCACTTCGCAGTAGTTAATATAGTATGGTTGGATAAATCGAGAGCTTTCGAACGAATGGTCAACGAATTTTGTGGGATGAAAAACGAAGAAGTATCATATCCCTAGCAACGACTCGGTTGTAAGCGGAAATCATCACAATTATTGGCGCTACTTTCGTTGCACTCTCGTGGGACATTTTTCGGTAGTTAGGTCACGGCTAAAGCATATTCATGCTAAAATCAAGGCGTGTACATATTTTTTGGGTTCTCAATTCATATTTGAGAAACACACGTTCATTTGACATTTTTGAGCACACGAAAGAAGGTGTGACACGTTCTTACAATAGTAGAGAAGAAATTTCCAACGTATATACATTAACGGAAAAGGTCCAATATTATATATAGATCAGTTGATGTTTTTAGTTTGATGGTCTCCAACTAATCCGATAATTTATTCACTACTGAACATGATATGATACTATCCATACGTCCAACTAATCTGATTTTACGAAAGGATTGACTACTTGATGATGTTATGCATTTTCGAGATGCGAGCATCCAGACCACCAAACTATACAGGGTGATTCCCTCGCAGATTCAAAAAAAAAAAAAAAATTTGGGTGAAACTACATACAAAAAATGGAGTAAAATGCCGCCAACTGCATATTTTTATCTCAATCTGTTCTCGAGATATGATTTTTTAAAGGTTTTTCCAGGAAAACCGTGTTTTTTTTCTTTTTAAAACACATATTTCTCCACTTTACTTCATTTAATTTCAACTTTTGACCACATTTTCGGAATCAGCATAAAATTTACTATAAGAATAGTGTACTTGAGTTCATAAAAAATACCATCCAAAGGCCCTCACATCAGCTCAAACATTGACGATTTTGAAAAAAGAATATTTCTGAAAATCTTTAAAACTTTACTACTCTTCCAAAACGAATCCTGGAAACTGGCAAATCCCATGAAAACTGCTTCGTCTAATACTCTTTCCAACGGTATAATCAAGTTTACTTTTATTTTGTTATTTATTGGAGAAAATTATGTTTTAATGTTAAAAAATGTGGGGTTTTCAATGAAATTGTTGATTTTCTCGAAAGATGACCCTCCATGAACCTACGAGTATGGGGTCGGCTTCTATGTATTTTTTCACGCTGTATCGAATGGTAACATTTGTAGATCTCTCCAACTCCGTTATAACCGAGTTTTACACTTAAAATCGCAAATGTTTAGTTTGTTTGTTACGATTAAATGTATGTGTGTTATGGGGTAAAACTAGTTAATTAAAGTGTAAAACTCAATTATAACGTAGTTGAGAGATCTGCAATAGTTTCCATTCGATCCAGCGTGAAAAAATACGTAGAAACCGACCCCATAGTCCTTGGTTCACGGAGGGTCATCTTTCGAGAAAACCAACAATTTCATTGAAAACCCCACATTTTTGAACATTAAAACATTGTTTTCTCCCCTAAATAACAAAATAAAAGTAAAATTGATAATACCGTTGGAAAGCATATTAGATGAAGCAGTTTTCATGAGATTTGCCAGTTTCCAGGATTCTTTTTAAAAGAGTAGTAAAGTTTTAAAGATTTTCAGAAATATTGTTTTTTCAAAATCGTCAACGTTTGAGCTGATGTGAGGGTCTTTGGATGGTGCTTTTTAAGAACCAAAGTACACTATTCTTATAGGAAATTTAATGCTGATACCGAAAATGAGGTTTAAAGTTGAAATTAAATGAGGCAAAGTGGAGAAATCCGAGTTTAAAATGAAAAAACACGGTATTCCTGAAAAAGCCTATAAAAAAACACATATCTCGAGAACGGGTTGAGATAAAAATATGCGGTTGGCGGCATTTTACTCCATTTTCGATGTAGTTTCACCCAATTTTTTTTTTTTCATCTGCCTTCATTTTTTTCATCACCCTTTATACTTTAACGGAAAAGGTCCAATATAAGTTAGTTGATGTTTTTACTCGAAGTTTGATGGTCTGGATGCTCGCAAACTCACATATCCAAAACCCATAACATCATGTATTCAATCCCTCAGTAGAAATTCAGATTAGATGGACATATACATACATATGCATATACATATCTATTTGATTCGATAACAATTATATCGATGCTGGGGGATTCGATTTGATACCGAACGCTCACCTCCCCGCCAGGTTCGCTGCGATCGCGATTCGAATCCGGCCTGCCCCCATTGTTTAATATTTTAGCATTGCTATGCGTTCAAATTCTACTCGACGAAGTTTACTGTTTACTCAACTATTATTCAACGGGAAATCATTAGAATAATCCCGGTAACTAGGGAAATGCAACTCTGTCGGTTTTCCACCTTCAAAAATCGTTAAAATCCACTTGTTGGAAAGCTCTAAATTTATCTGAAACAACACTGCCAGGCGTTTGCTGCCAATTTATTCCTCTATACATCAATTTAAATTTTATAATAATAATTCTGTAATATTAGGTAATAATGCAAAAATTCCTGGTAACTGGGGAAATGTAACTCTGTCGGTTTTCCACCTACAAAAGTCGTTATCCACTCGTTGGGAAGCTCTAAATTTACCTGAAACATCACTGCATCTTACGCTGCCAATTTATCCCTCTATGCCTACATCAATTTAAATCTCACATTTTTGTGGGGTCGCAAGAAACCTCACGAACTGTATACATGGACCCCTAGACAAAGACATGTCCATGTCAACAAAATTCAATTAGTTGGGTACGAAATTTATCGTTTTTCTCCGTTCACCCACGTAATTTTTACGGTGTATTAAGTTTTCGAAAAAGTCTCATGGACCACTTTTGAGGTCTTTGCGGACCACTACTGGTTAAACACAACCAGTCCTTAGGTTAAATACAACTGTTCTAGAACGAAAGTTACGAAAATATTCCGAGGACGGAATCAACAAATAACAAGGCTATTTTCCCTATGTAAACGTCTCCATTTCACAAAGGTGTTTATAAGAGCGTTCCCAAAAAGGAATGTTAATTCCCTTCCCGGCCTTGAAAGTGTAGTAGGCATTAAGCCAAACCTAAACTTTGGTTAGGTGCACCGAATCCGAATCGTCTGGGGACTCGAAGTAAGAGCTAATTTGGGGTGTTTAGGATCTACAGTCGGATGAAACTTGTTATTTAGCACTCACTAAAAAGGAAGGAATGGTTGGCAATTTGCACACAGATCACAGTGATTTGCTAGACAAGCAGAGTAGCCAAAGAGACATTTTTTTCTTCTTTTTGGTTTATTATTCTCAATAATGAACCTTTGTAATCGACCAAGAAAAAAAGTTTAACAACCCTTGAAAATATTTTGGTTTACGTTTCAAGATGCGTAGAATCCAAAAATCGAAACAAGCAAAATCCGTCCGTCCGCGGCTTTTCTCCGAAAATACTAGACCGAACTATATGAAACTTGTGTTAAAAATGACATTTTGGGTCTAGATGGTCCTAGAAGTTCGGCATCAATTTTTATCAACCCTAAAGGGTTGTATTAAAGGGCTAAACATTTTAAAAAATCGAGATCTCGAAAGTAACAGTAATAATTTTTTGCTTGTCAATGATAAATTTAATCCCAAAGAATCGATTAAAACAACCCGCAAACCTGTACGTTGAATACTTCGCTTTTCCTGAGGGCTTGAACATCGAAAAAAACACCTTCGAATTTCTAAGCAAGAAAAGATAGAGAAATCACGCGCTGCTAGAGGATCTATTGAATAGACAATCAAGCTTTAAAATCCAACAAAATCGCTAGTTAGTGATACTGGAATACATAAAAATCGCCTTGTAATAAAAGCGAGCACGACACCAATGGGTTCGGTATGTACGGAATAATTTTAGCAATGTAATTTCCCATGATGTTAGTAAGAATATACAATACATGTGCCCTGCGTTATGTAGACAAATAACATACAATAATGCGCAGTAGCTATTAATGATGCAATCATGTTGAAATTGAAATGGAGTGATCAAATCACAACAATCATCCGAATTTGAGCGGGATAGGAAGACTAAGGCGTGAGAAAATGATGCTTGGTGGAATTTACGTTCGCGCATGCGCACAGTGAAGTATTAAGTTGGGAACAATGAAACTGATAGGGGACCATCTACATTCTAGCCCGCACATTCCCTGGAAATGTCATCCAAATCGGATGAAAACTGTGGAAAATAAGATTTTAAACGCACGACAGACACACACAGACAGACACGGAACCAAAGTTGTTCAAACTAAAACGTAAAATGCGAGTGGAAATTTTGGTTTTGGAGACCAAAACTTTTTTTCTACCGAAAGTGAATACAATGCTTTTGCTACCAGTAGACTCAAATGCGAAAAACTCGAGCGTACAGAGATAATAATTGCCGTTTCCTGTCACACATGACCTCCTGTCAGTGAAGTCAAGCTGCGTGTGTGCAAGTACACTCTGACACTCCCACGTATGGGTAGGTAAGCGAATTACCTACAGGAATTACCAGGTGTTGGGTAATTCATTCCGATTCGGTTCTTGGAATTCTCAATCTTTCGTGAGTCAATTTGCTCTTTTGACGTCGAGTGCTGGGAGCGGGTTTGAGTCACCAGCGCGGTAATGATGGAAAGGAAGTTGACGTATTCATTCCACACACTTCAAGATTTTCAAGAGTCTTTTCCGCATTTTTATGCAAGTATTTTATCCACTTTATTTCTGTACAATGATGATTGTTTTTAGCGAATTTTCGTAGTAAATGAAGCTATTGCAATGGCTCCAAAAAATTTTAAATCGAAATTTTTGAAAATTTTCATTGAAATCCATTTTGAGGCGAATCCTAGAGTTTAACGCTTTTATATACATACTTTGGCACAGATGTGCGGAGAAAAATAGCGCATATATGAAGATAAATAAAAAGGAAAAACTCACGTTATAATATTTTGGCTTTTGCCTTTATCAAATAGTAGAGTAGAAGTAAGAAGATAACCCTCCTGTTAGGTTACTCAAGCGGCGGCGGTGGTGGTGGTTGCCATTTCTTGATTGTGGGGGTGTTTGTTGTACAGGTAAGGGTGGTGGTGAAGTAGAATTGAAGAGGTGAAGAGATGAATAGTGTGATTTTTGTGGGATTATGAAATTTATGAGATGAAAATATAAATGACTCAATGTAAGCGAGGTTTGTGGTGAGATAAGGGGAAATGATGTGATATTAATGTAGAGTAGGTGGGTGGATCAGTAAAATGTTGGATTTTAGTCAAAGTTTAGTTAAAATAGATAGAAATTATATGTACCTAAAGTTGATTGAAATAAAATTGATTAAAATAATTGACAGAGGAGGGTGGGGGAACATTTATTGATAAAAAATCTTTAAAAAAAACAACTTATAAAATAAATGAATAGGAAAAAATATATAATAAAATAAAATAAATAAATAAATATGTATTCACACACACACACATACATACACACATACATACATATATATACATACATACACATACACATTTATATACATACACACATACAATACATCCATACATACATACGTATACATATATATTAAAAAATAATATAATAATAATAATAATAATAATAATAATAATAAAAATAATATATATATATATATATATATATATATATATATATATATATATATATATATATATATATATATATATATATATATATACTGTGGTGAGCTTCTGACTGGTTAAATATGTGAACTTGAGGTTGAGAAATGACCAAGCTAGTCTTTGTAGAATAAACAACTCCACACAAAGACTAGCTTGGTGATTTCTCAACCTCGTTTATATATATATATATATATATATATATATATATATATATATATATGTGTGTGTGTGTGTGTGTGTGTGTGTGTGTGTGTGTGTGTGTGTGTGTGTGTGTGTGTGTGCGCGCGCGCGTGGTGCGTGCATTGAGGGGAGATTTAAAAAAAAAAAAAAAAGTGTGTGTGAGTGTGTCATTCCAAACGATAACTCTCCTTAGGATTGAAATAAAAATTCCGTTCTTGCGCCGAAAAATCAAGCCTTTTTAAGGAAAGGATGAGTTCGTTGGCCAGCACTTATTGAACACATTAAATTGGTCAACATTAAAAAAAAAAGTACTAAAAAGATCAATAGAAATGGCTAAAAATCGTTAAATTTATATTTTTTGGCATAATATTGCTCAAATAAAGTTTATTAATTATAAAGTAGAACATTCACAAATTTGTGTACAAAATTATGCTGAAAAAGTACTTCAATTTATTATAATTTGCTGTAAAAATAGATAAAAACTGCAAAAAAAAAAACCTAAAAATTAAAACCTCTATTTGAATAGAAAATTATTATCTAGTATACATTTTTTGCCATAAAATTAATAGTTAGTAATTTCCTTGCACTCTAAAAGTTCAAATTTCAAAACAGTTCAACATATACCTAGTATGACAATTTACAAAAATTCGCTCATAAGATCATGCTGCATGACTGGAACTTATCTTCTCTCTTTTTATTGTTTACTTGATAAAACGCATGGAATGAAAGCTAGGCTAGGCTACCACTTACGAGATAGCGGTGCGGGGGAAACGGTTCGAAGTGCTGAGGCACGAAAAAATTGTCAAACGGCTAAAAGGAACTTGACTAGACGATTGTGAGACGAGGGGTTTTCTCGACCTTGTGCCATTGGCTTGGTTAACTGACCCAGAAATGAGGGTCGGCTGAAAAGGCCTGACAAAAGTCTTTTTTTTCCGCTGACTTATGGTCTGGCGGCGTTGTGATACAAGTCTGGAGGGACCTTACGTAACAGATTGCGGTACAAAAGTTGTGTCGGGGACTCGAAATTGTTCGATAGGTAACTTGCTGTTGCCTTTTGTGTATAGAACGTAGTGAAACAGTCATGCAGCATGACCACATGAGCGAATTTCGTACTTTTTTTTTCTTCAAGTCCCTGTTATTATTTAAGAACCCGTTTTATTGCCTATTCTCTCACAAAGTGGAGAAGTTTTCCGGCATTTCCAGAGCAATTTCGGTAGGGGAGAAGGTACCCTTCCCGAAGCGTCGGAATCGTATGGAGGCCCTACACTAACTATCAAGCGGCTTGATCAAATGCTTGAGGTTACGATTGATGGGCGCTTCAAGCATACTTCAACCAAACCTTGAATCTTTTGATCAAAACTCTCATCAGTCGAAGCTGAGAAGTGGAGGAGTGTGGAGCGAAATGGTATCTAATGTAGGTTTGGGCTTCCTGGCCTTAACATTGGTTGCTGTGAAGCGGAGAAACCACAAAAAAAGAATAAGGACTGATATAAAATGAGGAACCGCTTCACTCATCAACATCTCCTTAACTTTCCGAGTGGTTCAAAACCAGAGGATTATAGGAACTTTCTACGCATGGACCAAGAAAGTTTCGATAATCTACTCGATTTAGTCCACCAAGACATCGAAAAGAAGGACACAAAAAATGCGTGAGGCGATTCCTGCAAGTTCCGAATTTTCGGGAACCGCAGTTTCCGAAGTGGACGTCATGCCTTCCACCGCTTGACTGACGCAATGCTTGGTGAACATTGTCCAAGACTATCATATCAAGCGGCTTAACCATCCGCTTGAGTCATTCAAACTTGTTATCAATCGCTGTCAGTGCTTGCTGTAGGCGTCTAAACTATCAATCACGGTTGATACAATCAATTTGCTCGAGCATTTGATCAAGCCGCTAGATAGTCTAGGGCCTACTTTAAATAAGACGCAACAGCAGGTCAATCACAGAGGATGTGCTCCGCTGTTTCGAACTCTTCGCAGTAGAGGCGACAATCTGCTGTCCTGGCTTTGCCCATTTTGTTGAGATGGTATGTCAGCGGACAATAGAGAGTTTTTGGTGACCACTTACGTACCCTTAACGTCACCCTTACGTACCCAAGAGTACGTGACCTTGATGTGGACGTTAGCAATGTCGTACATTAGAATGGCTCATTTAACGTCACCCGTTTGGGAACCTAAAGGCACACGACACCAGCATAACCTTCCTGTAAATGTAACACTACTGGGCACCTCAGAATTACTCTAATACTGATGAAGTAAATAATGCTAGTTTTTCTTTTCAAATGCCTCATTCCCAACTAATTATATTGATGTAGAGGGTAGGTTTTGGAACACCCCCCCAAACTTGGTTATTTCACGTTTCAAGTCGCGTAGAAACCGAATGTGCCATCTGAAGTCCGCCTCCGCTGTCTAGCTCTACTAGCCTTCAACTCGATCGAAAAAATCCGTTCTTTTGCGCACAGGCTCTTGAGATTGGTCGATTAGAGCCTTGTTTCTAATATTATTTCACATATTTTAAATGAGAAAACAGAGTTTTACGACACAACTTCTTTGCAGTATTGTTCTTGATTAGCCTGATCTTTCAGCTATTTTCTCGTGAACATTGAGTGAAGTGCTAACTCCACTGATGATTGTGTCAGGTAAAATCCTGGTTCATTGTCATTGAGATAAATACTTTTTCATACTTGTTGTTCATACACAACGAAAGAATCAGATTAACTGATTGTTCTACTTCACTTTGCAACCGAAATCAGTAGGAAAGTATTCAATGGCTATTGGTCCATTACTAATTAAATTTTTCAAGCATTTTAATTTCTCCCTAGATGGGAAAAACAAAAGATCATGGGTATGTCTAGTACCTACTGCTTACCAGTTGGTACCTACTACTCAATTGTATACCGACCATGTAGTGCCTTCTTTTCTCAAGTTTTCCATTATGGTTACAAAAAAATATTAGTTTATAACTTAGAGAGATAAATCAGCATTCCTTGACACTACAATGGCTTAGAAGAGGTCATGAGATGTTGTGATAAAATGAGAGGATTCCAAAAAGTGGCGAACGATTTTCCTACTATGAAAACTATGGGAGTTACTCTTCCCTAGTAACTCATTGGTTGTACGTGAAAAATCAATAGACATTCTGCCTAGCCTTCACTTTTCGAGTTAATAATAATCTAAAGTGCCTGAGCGTTGCATTTTGTGTGGAGAAAAATAGTGTCGCGAAAAATTCCTTGACCCCCAGCCAAAAGACATATCCATGTCAAAACCCAAAAACATGAAGTTCGTAACGACTAATGACCTATAAGTGCAACTAAACCGCGATGTTCCACACTTGAGGCTTACTATCTTAGCGTTAATTGAAAACTAAAAATGATAGATGATGACCGTATTGATTGATGATGACCGTATGATGAACTAAAAATGATAAATTAGACCGTATTTGTACTGAAACTAACATGAAATTCGATTTCAGGATTGAAAATCGGCGTTTCATATCGAAATAAAGAATAACTTTTGATTAGACAACCAGTAGACAGCAAGACAGCTGGGGGAAAATATCGAGTTGCCCAACCATCGCTAACGTGACATCAAAATTAAGGCAACCGTGCCCCCGGTTCCATTTGGGTTAGCATCTTCATTTGCTCTATCAAGACAACGGTAACAGGTGACGTTAAGTTGAACACGCCAAAAACTCTCTAATGGCCAGTGAGGAGACCAACAATAATACAAAGGTCTTTACGCCTCAGTGACAGAAGAGCTGTAGCTCTTTTTCTTGAGTTATTACTTCTTTGGTTATTACCTGCTTGGCTTGCCTCTGCTTAGGAGTGTTTTGCCAATATTCAGCACTTTTGCTGTCTTCCCATTTGTTTACCTGTAGAGTACTAAAGCTCTGGGTGATCCCCAAAAGGGGTTCCGGCTGGGGGTCAAGGAATTTTTTGCTAGACTTTTTTTCCTCCACACAAAATGCAACGCTCCGGCACTTTAGATTATTATTAACTTGAAAAGTGAAGGTTAGGTAGAATTTCTATTGATTTTTCACGTACAACCAATGAGTTACTAGAGAGTTTTTGGCGACTTCAACTCAACGTCACCCGTTACCGTAGTCTTGAGGGAGCAAAAGAAGATGCTAACTCTAATGGAACCGGGAAAACGGTTGCCTTAATTTTGATGTCACGTTAACGGTGGTTGGGCAACAAGATATTTTTCCCCCAGCTCTTTTGTTGTCTACTGGTTGATTAATCAACTTCTTCATTTCGATATGAAACGCCAATTTTCAATCCTGAATTCGAATTCCATGTTAGTTTCAGTACAAATCCAGGCTAATTTCTCGTTTTTAGTTTTCAATTCGTGAACAGGGCATGGATCTAACGCAAAGATAGTAAGCCTCAAGTGGGGAACAACGCGGTTTAGTTGCACTTATAGATCATTAGTCGTTTTACGAACTTCATGTTTTTGGGTTTTCCTTTGGGTAAATTATCATCAAGTATCAAGTTTTTATCTCTATGACAATAAACCAGGATTTTACCTGACACAATCATCAGTGGAGGCAGCACTTCACACAATGTTCACGAGAAAACAGCTGAAGGATCAGGCAAACTAAGAACAATACTGCGAAGAAGTAATGTCTTGAAACTCAGATTTGTCATTTAAAATTTGTGAAATAATAATAAAAACAAGGCTCTAATCGACCAAATAGACCCTGTGTGCAAAAGAACGGATTTTTTTCGATCGAGTTGAAGGCTAGTAAAGCGAGACGGCGGAGGCGGACTTCAGATGGCACATTCGGTTTCTACGCGACTTGAAACGAAAAATAACCAAGTTTGAGGGTTGTTCTTGAAACCTACTCCTCGCTACATCAACATATTAGTAGGTACTGATGGGGAATTTAAAGAAAAACTATCATTATTTACTTCACCAGTATTCGAGTAATTTTGAGGTGACCAGTAGTGTTACATTTACAGGAAGGTTAGGCTGGTGTCGTGTGCCTTCAGGTCCCCGAACGGGTGACGTTAAATGAGCCATTCTAACGTACGACGTTGCTAACGTCCCCTCAAGGTCACGTACTCTTGGGTACGTTAGGGTGACGTTAAGGGTACGTTAGTGGTCACCAAAAACTCTCTGATATGGAAGTGTAACTCCCTCAGTTTTCATAGTAGGAAAATCGTTAGCCACTTTTTGGAATGCTCTCATTTTATCACAACATCTCATGACCTCTAAGCCATTGTAGTGTCAAGGAATGCTGATTTATTACTCTAAGTTATGAACTAATATTGTTTTGTAACCATAATGGAATAATCTTGTGAAAAGAAGACACTACATGGTTGGTATACAATTGAGTTTTTCCCATCAAGGGAGAAATTAAAATGCTTGAAAATTTAATTAGTCATGGACCAAAAGCCATTAAAAATGTCCTACTGATTTTTTTTTTTTTTTTTTTTTTTTTTTTTTTTTGCTTCCGAATCCACCTATAAGTAGTAAAGCATAGTTTTAGTTTATTATTATCAATAATGAACCTATGAAATTGACCAAGAAAAAGTTTCAGTCATGCAGCATGATCTTATGAGCGAATTTTCGTACATTATCGTATTGTATAATGTTGAATCGTTTTAAAATTTGACCTTTTTGAGTGCCAGGAAATTGTTTACTGTTAATTGTATTTCTAAATAATAATCTCCTATTCAAATAAAGGTTTTAAATTTTTAGATTTTTTGCAGTTTTTATCGATTTTTTATCAAATTTTAAGTACATTTTTCAGCATAATTTTATACATAAATTTTTTGATGTTCTATTTTACAGTTAATAAACTTTATTTGAGCAATATTCTACCAAAAAATATAAATATAACGATTTTTAGCAACACAACATACACAACAAGCACATTCTCTATTTTAACCTAGAATACTATGGAAGAATGATAGGGAGGAATTTCGGACCCGGAAACAGTATTATTGTCAAAACTTTTGATCCCAGTCCAGTAGGGATTCCTGATTTTCCTTGACTGCTGTAAAATATTAGTAGATTTTCTCAAATACTTTAAGTACCAATGTACTTAGGTATCCCAAGGGCACGACAATTCTCTCAACTAGGATTGGAGGAACCAAGTTCTAATTGACTGGTGACATCAGTTGGTTTCACATCAGAGAGGGGACATTTTACATTCTTTCCAACGAAGTCCTTATTTTTGGGTTTAGAGTGATTCTAAGGGGAGTTACATCCGTGCCAATGTCATAAGGTATAAAAAACGAACAAAATCTTAAAAATGTAATAGATCAAAAACAATGCTTTAAAAAAAAATAAATAAAAAATCACTGCGAGAAACATTTGATCAGAAGGGAGTTCTAGAACCGACTCCTTAAGTTTTTCACTACATAAGTGGTGTGGACAACTTGTACATGCGTTGCGTTGTAATGACAATAATAATCCAAAAGTTTCGAAATAAACGTCGAAATAGAAGTTCACCTCCAAAACAGCTAATGGCAGTGGATAACAATTTTAAGTTGTAACTCGTCTTAACCCTACAAATAACAACTTAACTAGGTACTTAAAATAAAAGATGGGCTGATATTTTTGTTACGATGTTCATCATTTTTTACTTCTTTCTTTTCATTCCAAAAAACTATACAAAATTTGCAAAATACTGTAGAACTGTAAGAAAAAAGTCCAGTCATGCAGCATGACCCCATGAGCGAATTTTTAAGAAATCTTCGACATTTCAGTCGCTATTGATCGTGTAGAGAAACTTTAGTTTATGATTTTGATAGACGAACATGGAATCAAATTATTAAAAATATTTAGGAGGTAAATGAAGGTAAATATTCATAAATACCATAAGAGTAGTTCAATCTGAATTTGGACAATGTTTCATGCAAATATTACCGATTTTTACAACTAGCGAACGGCATTGCTTCGATTTTTGACTGATTTTTCAACTTTGAAATTTTTGAAAACTTTATACATATTCTTATAGGAAAAGTTTACGCTGATTCCTAATATACCACATGTTAGTATGCTGAAAAAATTATTTCGCACAACAAATCGCAAAAAACAGGCTATTTTGAAATTTTTGACTACATTTTTGAAAATTTCAACCCGAAGATGTAATCCGATCATGCTGGCCAACGAACTTGAACTTTCGTTTTGTGTCCTTAACATTTTAAAATTTGTTTGAAGTTTCTAGCACAATTCTACGGACAGTTATCGTCTGGAATGACACATATATACATACATACATACATACATACATACATACATATATACATACATATATACATACATACATACATAAAAAAATGCGTTAAACTTCAGAATATGATTCAGAATAGCCTGAAACGGATTTCTGCATAAAAGTTTTTCAAAAATTCACATTCCACAAATTTTGAGGCGAGAGCAATAGCTTAATTTTCTTCAAAAATTCGCTAAAAAAAAAAAAAAAAAAAAAACTGTGGAGGGTTCAAAATACCGTAGATCTACTGGAAACTGTGGATCTGGAAACCCTGCGGCATTGAGATGTGGCGTTTCAGATTTTTCATGTTGGCAGCATCGCACTGGCTTATTACAAAGATTTTCTCTTTTTGTAAATAAGGTTGGTGGGTTGCTCAACCAATTATGTTGGACAGACCAAGCAGTACCTCAAGAACAGGCTATCTGGACATAGGTCTGATATTTACAATCAAAAATATGGATATGTGCCCTAGCTTAACACACTCTTTCTCGATCACATAATATTTAACTTTGAAGACTGCGAAATTATAGATTCAGAACCTAATTACTCCAAAAGAAAAATTAAAGAAATGATTCACATTGCAAAGACGCCCAATACTTGCAACTGCAGAAGGGACACTGAGAAACTCGGCCGCGTATTTACCAATCTCATAGACATGACATGAAGAAATTTTTTTCCTTCTTACATAATTAGCCGACACCGAACAAAATCGACAGCTACGAGGCATGTCAGCGTGCGCCTCGAAATAAATTTAAACCTGGACTTTTTCCTCTTCTTGCCAAGAAACCTATTCGAAAAGAAAAACAGCCCAACGATCGATTCGCGCAAGTGGTGTAACATCAGCTGGCCGCTCGCCGATCTCGATTTTCTCAGGACGGAGGCCTCTGTTTATTGCCGGAGTCGTAAAAACCCCGTTTCGTGGTCTTGAAAGCGGATGAACGCATGTTTTTCTCGGGAACAAATAATCAAGACAGGCGGAAATAACATTATTAAAGTGTTAGCAAAGCTGATGGTGAAAGAGTTATGCGTTGAAAGGAGGAGCGCAGTCATCTTGCCAATACAGCCCGCTACGAAGGTTTTGGTTTACTCATATTCTTATTATCATTATTTAATTTTCTCTTCAAGAATTCAAGCCGCGTCTCGACCGGAAGGGTCATTAGCGACACTGAACAAGGTCTCGAAGGAGACAATGTTAGTTTTGTTGTTAGTATTCTTGAGAGTTGGTCTGAATAAAATGTCTTTGTCTATTATAACGTTTCAATAAATTTATCTTCTTCAGGGCTATGGAAGAACAGAGGAAGAACAGAGGTTTCAGTACATAGCAGTAATAGTCTATACTCGTAGGTAGCAACAAACAAAATACAGGACAGGTACATACCTTGGATTTGATGGTAACCTTATAAACACATCAGGTCATACTTCTTATTCATTCACCCACTTTCCAGTTAGTTAGAATTAAAAACATTAAATCTTGAATAGGTACCCATTTAAATCACTACAGTAGTCTTCAATTTATTATATTTTTTTTTCCTTTGTTCTAACTGCGATTTCAAACGTCAATGGTATGATTTGTACCATGTACCAACAATTAAAAAAAAAATTCAGGGCCATTTATAGCACCGGAGAAGACTTTGTATAAGACTGAACTTGGTATTAGAACCTCTTGAAACTCATACGGTGGATACAGCTTTCGTACAAGTACGCAACCACGAGAGACATTTTATGTCTTTGCGCCCCCTTTCCCCTTCCTATAAAACCCCGTATTGTACTTTTTTTTGTGGAAATTTATTGCAAAAACACGTTTTTAAAAAAAAAATATTTTTTTTCATTCAAATAAATTTCAAAATACAATTTTGTTTTACTCATTCCATAATTACATCATTATTATCATCAGATTTTGTAACGAAGAGTAATGGCCGATGATGAGAGAAGTACGATGTGTAGACTAGAGCTTATTATGGAAAAAACTGGATTCTAGAGCCACTCAGCTGATCTGGGATCGGTCAGTTGTGTTCAGAAGTCCCTCAAGGGCCCACATACCAAATCTCAGAATCGTGGGATCATTAGGGAAAAAACTGGATTTTAGAGCCACTCAGCTGATCTGGGATCGGTCAGTTGTGTTCAGAAGTCCCTCAAGGGCCCACATACCAAATCTCAGAATCGTGGGATCATTAGGGAAAAAACTGGATTCTAGAGCCACTCAGCTGATCTGGGATCGGTCAGTTGTGTTCAGAAGTCCCTCAAGGGGCTACATACTAAATCTCAGAATCGTGGGATCATTAGGGAAAAAACTGGATTCTAGAGCCACTCAGCTGATCTGGGATCGGTCAGTTGTGTTCAGAAGTCCCTCAAGGGGCTACATACCAAATCTCAGAATCGTGGGATCATTAGGGGAAAAACTGGATTCTAGAGCCACTCAGCTGATCTGGGATCGGTCAGTTGTGTTCAGAAGTCCCTCAAGGGCCCACATACCAAATCTCAGAATCGTGGGATCATTAGGGAAAAATCTGGATTCTAGAGCCACTCAGCTGATCTGGGATCGGTCAGTTGTGTTCAGAAGTCCCTCAAGGGCCCACAACCAAATCTCAGAATCGTGGGATCATTAGGGAAAAAACTGGATTCTAGAGCCACTCAGCTGATCTGGGATCGGTCAGTTGTATTCAGAAGTCCCTCAAGGGGCTACATACCAAATCTCAGAATCGTGGGATCATTAGGGAAAAAGCTGGATTCTAGTGCCACTCAGCTGATCTGGGATCGGTCAGTTGTGTTCAGAAGTCCCTCAAGGGCCCACATACCAAATCTCAGAATCGTGGGATCATTAGGGAAAAAACTGGATTCTAGAGCCACTCAGCTGATCTGGGATCGGTCAGTTGTGTTCAGAAGTCCCTCAAGGGGCTACATACCAAATCTCAGAATCGTGGGATCATTAGGGAAAAAACTGGATTCTAGAGCCACTCAGCTGATCTGGGATCGGTCAGTTGTGTTCAGAAGTCCCTCAAGGGGCTACATACCAAATCTCAGAATCGTGGGATCATTAGGGAATCTCCGCGTAACGCTCTCCGCGTGACGCTCCCCGCGTGACGCTTTTTCATTTATGTGCCATAGTAAAGACATAAAAATTTCAAGGGGAGCTGTGAGAAATTTAACTAGGTAAACGATGCTTATTTCTGTTCTAGAACCAAAAATTTCAACCATGTATCATGTTTTCTCCTCGATATTGATTCGAAATTCTATGAACTTGTTTTTGCAATCATGTTCACAATATCAATTATTGAGAATGATCACCTGTGTGTAAACAATTATTTATATAACCATGCTCATAACTCAGTTTGTTGGACACGCACTTCGCAGTAGTTAACATAATATTGTTGGATAAATCGAGAGCTTTCGAACGAATGGTCAACGAATTTTGTGGGATGAAAAACGACGAAGTACCATTTCCCTAGCAACGACTCGGTTGTAGGCGGAAATCACTGTAACACTATATGTTTCGTGCGCGGAAAAAAATTGACTCGCAAAAATTGCTAGGACCCCAGGGCTAAAACATGATACATGTTAAAATGATAAAAAACGGGCGGTAGACCTACGGTTCTACAGTCAGATCATTTAATAATGATTAATTTTACAATTTACATTTTATTAGTTCATTATGGTTACTTAGCAATATTAGTTTATAACTGAGCGTAATAAATCAGCTTTCCTTGACACTACAGAGGCTTAGGGATTATGAGATGCTGTGATAAAATGAGAGCATTCCAAAAAGTGGCTAACGATTTTCCTGCTAAGAAAACTAAGGGAGTTACACTTCCCTAGTAACGCATTGGTTGTACGTGAAAATCAATAGAAAACCCCACCGTGACGTGACGCTCGTGACGTGACGAAAACAAATGGAAACGTCCTGTTAAATCATTATTAAATGATAAAATTAATCAAAGAATTAGAGAAACTGTTTTGGATCAAAGATCCAAGGGAGATCAGGTAGGCAGTGAAAAGTGGGGAAGTTCGGAGGGGAATTTTTGTGGATACTGAACTATACACATTTTTCTAATGAAAAATCGCATATGGGCTAGCCCCAGAGGGTAGTGGGAAGTTGCTTTCGGATTGTAGTATCCACATCTCCGTTTCGTTGACTAGGTGATTTTACTCCTCTCCTTGGGGCTGTATAATATCCACGCCATTTTGCGCTAAAGGCCGTATTAGACTGCATTTTCTCAGCTTTTTTCTCACATTTTAAATGCTCAAACGTGAATAAGACAAAGTGCTTTTTCCAAGGTCAGCTTTTTTGAACATTGCGCATTCTGGCGGAGCATTTTTGAACACACTTGGGAAAATTACGTGCTAATTTATAATCTAAAAACACGTTCTAATTTTTACCTCAACGCGAAAAATGCCAAAACGTAACCCATGGGAAGGTAGCAATTCAATGGAAAACCCCTAGGAGCCCTAACCTGACAGACTTAATAAAACTGCATTCCGCCTGAATGTGCTGTTTTTGCACTTATTCCTAATCTGCACTTTTCCCTTCTTGACGTTCGAGCATTAAAAATTCAAGAAAAATGCTGAAAACATGCAAGTGTGATACGGCCGTATCACAAACGAGCCTAATTAGAATTTCTCTATTTCAAAGAGCGTCTAAAGTTGCTAGGCAAGTTGATTCGTATAATAATAATTGTTTTTTACCAATTACACACTCCAATTGAAGGTGTTAGGTACTGATATTAGAAACATAAAATTATTAATTTTAATTGTATTCGTACAACGAACTTCTGCATCCTCTATGATAGTTGGAGGGGTTGCATTGGTATTTTGTTTCTTCGAGTCTGGCAACCCTGCGCTGCCGCAGCATTTTCCAGCATTTGAAATATCGGTAGGTCGCGTCGATACGACCCATGATGATCATTATGGGGTAATAATATCGAAAATCAATAGAAATATTCCAGGAATCCGACGAAGTGGCATGCACTTTCGACAACGCAAAAGAGATGGTTCGAAGTCGAGGTTATGCAAATCGGCTGCGAACGGCCAACTTCCTGCTCTGCAAAAAATAATTCTCGGTGTCGAGGCAGATTTCTCGGGAGGGATTATAATTTTATCAATCTTCCCGACCGCTATCTGAGTTCAAAGAAACCCCAAGCCCCCTGGCTTCGTTCCCATGCGGTACTTTTTCCCAGCGGATTTCCGAGAAGGGCCAACATGTAAAAAAGTAAAAATTAAATTGATATTTCGCTTGAATTGAGATTATAACTGATCAGAAAGAACCTACAATGGCATTCCATACGTTGGGGCAATCTGATTTATTCAGACTTTTACTCTCCCAATAACCTGCGTGATCAAAGTAAATTTATGAAGTCGTCCAGAGAATTTTGGGTTAGATTTGGCGGTTTTTACGTATTTCTATAGTTCAACAAATCTGTGTTTTACCAAGGGCCAGTTTCACCGTTCGAGTTAATCAAGAATTAGCGTTAACGCGACATTATGTTTGAGGTTAATCAGAGGACGGAGCTCTAAACGCCATAACCTTGTTGGAACGCAATTTCGAGCTCTGAGCTCCTCTAGGGCGCATTTTTTGTCCTTGTTGGAACAAAGCTATATTGAACGTCAAGGGGCAAACCCTCCTAATCCCTGAAAATCGGCAAAATTTTAAGCGAAATCTAACCAATAAATGATAAGAAATCCACAACATAAGAAATTCACATTTGTGCATGCGAACATGCTACTATAGATCCGACGGCATTGAAACATATAGGGGACCGTGTAAGAGCTAACCTACACGATTCCTGAAAATTTAATCGAAATTGGAATAGAACTTGACATAGTTTTGGGCCTGATAAAAATTTACCACAGACGTGCAGACAGATAAACATCAAACAGACGGATTGATCCGAAGGCAATGAAAGTTATACACCCCATTTACACAGTTACACTCAGGGCCAGTTTCACCGTTTGTGTTAATCAAGAATTAGCGTTAACGCGTCATTATGTTTGAGCTTAATCAGATGTTAGAGCGATTTTTCTTTCGCCAACACCCGTCGTTGGTTAACTCGTCCGTCAAAACTTGACGATCTGATTACCAAAGCTGATTACCAACTAATTACCCGGTCCTCGAGGAATTGAGGTTAACGGATGATTATCATTGAGTTGAGAGTGTACGGAGCCTTCAATTTCCACATTTTAATTACCAAAAATATAATAATATATAATGATTTCAAACATTTAAGTTCAACATTGTGTAAAAAGCGGCCACAAGTCACTCGGGAAAAAGAATGTTCACTCACATAACCACCGCCTTCCGCCCCCATTGTCGAGTTTGTAGGTGATGGGATCTTTTTCAATAAAACGCAACATTTCGAATTTCCCGTACACAAGCTCGTTTCGCATTAATATCAAAGAAGTAAGAAACGCCAGCAGTACGTTAGGTAGTAGAAAAATTAGACAAGAAATCAGAGATCACTAAGCCCTTATGGCGGCTCTACAACTTGTTTTGTTTGCTCATTTTGAATATTATTCAAGTTACAACGATCTCGAATCATCAGGAAAAGAATTATTATTCTCTAGAGCTAGATGGAAACCAATGTTGCCAAAGTGCTTTGACTCATCCAGCATAGATTAGTAACTTACTAGCTTGGTAAGTACCAAACCAAGTTTGATAATCCGATTTATACGTCTCCTATTGGGAAGTAGAGAACTCGAACGACTAGAGTGAAAAGATGTAACATGATGGAATTTACGTTTGCGCATGCGCAGAATGAAGTATTGATTTGGCAACAATGAAACTGATAGGGGACCATCTACAACCTAACCAGGCATTCTCTGACAATTTCATCGAAATCGGATGAAAACAGTGGAAATTAAGGTCGTTACAAGGATTTCACATAGGCGCATGCGTAGTAGCTATTAATGATGAAATCATGTTGAAATTGATATGGGATGATCAAATCGTCATCCTCCAACTATCATCCAAATTTGAGCGAGATCGGACGACTAGGGCGTGAGAAAATGATGCTTGGTAGAATTTACATTTGCGCATGCGCAGAGTGAGGTATTGAGTCAAGAACGATGAAACTGATAGGGGACCGTTTACCTCCTAGTCCGCACATTCCCTGAAAATTTCATCCAAATCGGTTGAAAACTGTGGAAAATAAGGTCGTTACAAGGATTTGCGAACACACGACAGACACACACACACACACAGACAGACACGAAACCAAAGTTGTTCAGAACAGTCTAAAACGTGAAATTTTTTTTTTTTTTTTTAACGCATTTATTTAGATAGGTATTGCAATACAAAAAAAAAGTTACACAAATCAGGAAATGCTACTCCCCACTATAAGTCGTAGACTTGTGCTGTGGGGAGGAGTAATACATAATCAGCACACTCATTCAATACCTTATTCAATAATCATCTTGTAAGTAAAATATAGGTAAATTAGAATCAATAGGTATACATCGGGTAAATCAGAATACATAGGAATTATTCAGTTACCATCTTAAAGTTTTAATATTATCTAATGGGTCTCAGATTGCCTCATTATTATATGTTTTTTCAGTTCTTTTTTGAACTTTTCAATTTTAGAAATAGAGCGGAGCTCATGGGGTAGGGCATTGAACAGTTTTGCTCCCCGGTAATCATACGCCCGTTGGCCATGGTGAGTCCTACGGAAAGGCAGTTTAGAAAGAAATTGTCCACAAGTTCTTGTTTTTCCCTCATCTAAAAATTTCAGGTGGTTGCTATGTAAATCCTTATATATTTTAATTATAGTTATCTTGTCAATTAGCTCTCCCAATTTGAGTACTGCGAACTCTTTAAAGAGAGCTTCTGTCGAATATCTTGTCCTTTTTAGCGAATTTTTGAAGAAAATTAAGCTATTGCTCTCGCCTCAAAATTTGTAGAATGTGAATTTTTGAAAAACATTTTATGCAGAAATCCGTTTCAGGCTATTCTGAATCATATTCTGAAGTTTAACGCATTTTTTTATGTATGTATGTATGTATATATGTATGTATATATGTATGTATGTGTCATTCCAGACGATAACTGTCCGTAGAATTATGCTAGAAACTTCAAACAAATTTTAAAATGTTAAGGACACAAAACGAAAGTTCAAGTTTGTTGGCCAGCATGATCGGATTACATCTTCGGGTTGAAATTTTCAAAAATGTAGTCAAAAATTTCAAAATAGCCTGTTTTTTGCGATTTGTTGTGCGAAATAATTTTTTCACCATACTAACATGTGGTATATTCGGAATCAGCGTAAAATTTCCTATAAGAATATGTATCAAGTTTTCAAAAATTTCAAAGTTGAAAAATCAGTCAAAAATCGAAATAATGCAGTTCGCTAGTTGTAAAAATTGGTAATATTTGCATGAAACATTGTCCAAATTCAGATTGAACTACTCTTATGGAAGTATCCCTGTATAACCAATCCTAGAACCATGCTGTTAAAACGTAGGTAGTAGGTGCTTAAAAAAAAAAAAAAAAAAAAAAAAAAAATGTAATCACAACTGATGAGTTAACTCTGTGCATGTGTTAATAATTTGATTCCATGTTTGTCTATCAAAATCATAAACTAAAATTTCTCAAAACGATCAAAAGCGACTGAAATGTCGAAGATTTCTTCAAAAATTCGCTCATGGGGTCATGCTGCATGACTGGAACTTTTAAGTAAGACTTTGATTAAGAGCTTCTGGGTCAGGAATAACGAATCAAGAAATGCGTTGAAATTTTGATTTTGGAGAACAAAAATGTTTTTTCTTCCGTAAGTGAAAACAATGCTTCCGCTACCTTTAGGTGGACTCGGAAGCAAAATCAAAACCTACCGGTGAACCTCCATTCAACGTGACTCCTTAACCGGCTGCATTGGAAAACTACCAAATACGAGGGGAATTAATTTGAAATCGCCAACTAGACAACCGTACAAGACGACGTGTCAGCCTGCACGTTAGTTGAATCCGGCTTGCGAAAAAAAAGTAGTCCAGCGCCGTTCGGCGAACTCATACATCATAATGAGCGCCGCGGGCGCCGGCGCCGTTCTAACTAGTTCTGACGGGGCTGACCGAGGTAGATCAAATCCGACCGGTTGATTTCATCTAACGATCAGCTCAAATTTGATTTTCGTGAGTGCGCGTAATAATTGGTTTTATACAGGTAGTCGACAACCATAAGGGTTTTTGACGAAGAATTATTATTTCGTCGATTCAGTGGACTTCCTAAATTGTCACCGTAAAATGGGAAAGATGGCTGGTGGATGATATAGCATTATAGCTTCCATACTGTTTGTAAATTCAAATAGGTACATGTAGACGAATACTATATCACACTCATAATTAGCGTTATTCTGATTCTGAAGGTAGCTGGCCGAGGTAGATCAAATTTCGACCAAGGTAGATCAATCAAATCCGACAGGTTGATTTCATCTAACGATCTAACGATGAACTCGCATTTGATTTTGAATTAAAGTAATGGGTTTTAGACAGGTAGTCGACAACCATAAGGTACTTTGACGAATAACTTCGGTTTCAATTCGAAGAACTGTATCTACAAAATGGAAAAGATGACCACCATGAGGATGATGTAATATTATAGCTTTGATATTCAATATTCAAGAAAAACGGAATATCGTTTGAAATAATGCACACATAAATTCACCGCACAATCTGTATTCTCTCTGCCGTAAAAAGGAAAAAACTTATCTCACAAAATTACAAATATTCAGTAGAGCCCTTCAAACTTTTCCACTGCTACTCCGTCCTAACTTCCCTCCTGTTTGTGATAAATTCAAAATTCCTTCGCAGCTCTGTTACTCGATGTTTAGTGATCACTTTGGTAAGAAATTATCGATAAAATAATCTATTCTACTTGTCAAGAACGGCCCATGAGGCGTTTTATTAGATTTCGACAAATTTTTCTCCACAGAAGTTCTCGAGATCTTTATGCGATGAGGCGTTCTACCTTAGAACAGCAACATTTTCTAATTTCAATTTTCAGAACCCCGTTTTCGAACATTTTTGGGATAAAGCGTTCTTCCTTCTTAGGGTAGATCTAATGCGAGAATTAAATTTCAGATTTTTGAGAGAAATTTTCAACTACAAAGGGTTTTCAATATTAAAACGAAACACAAGAGATGATTTACTTTCTGTTTTGACTTGGTTAAATGCTTGGTAATCTTTGATTAAGAATTTGAGTAATCAAGAAACAAGATTTAAACTACAAACATGTTGAAATATCTATCCCATCACTATTCTAGGCGAAGGTAGGTAGGAACTAAAAATTACGCAAGGTTGAGACACCTAGTGACAATGGTTACTAGCTAACAATGGCCAGGCGCCAAATAATTTCCGCTAGGTTGGCGCAGTCTTTTTTCCCAGGGCAGTAGGTAGCTAGTAGTTGAGAAACTTCCTTTGATAATATTGCATCAAACAGCTGATGCAAAAGAAAGCAAATATTCGAGTAGACAATGGGGGCAGTCCGGATTTGAATCGCGATCGCAGCGAACCTGGCGGTATGGAGGTAATGTCCCCCGATGGAAGAAATGAACGTGAGGACCGACCCAATCCTAAACTGAAAACATCCGGTCAACCTCCTAGCTTGTCACCCGTCCAGGGAAATCCCATTTTCGGCCACTTTCACTCAAATCCTTTATCTGACTTCCTATTAGGTACTTTGAAAGCATTATTTGCCCTTATCTGGTGTTTCTTTTATTTTCTTATCTATTCACGCTAGCCACTTCCAATATGAGTCATAAGTTAATCTTCCCTTCCCCTCTCTGTCTGTTTCAAGTCTTTTCAGCTAGATTACCTATTGGCTCACATTGTCATTGTCGTTTGCTGAGTGGTGTGCTTCTGTGATTCTGTGATAGTACGGTTCTCTAAGAACTAACTGTTATCCCCAACACAGTGCCCTATTTCAACCGTTTGTATATAAACGTGATCGTCTCCCCTTATATTTTGATGTTGGATTGGACATTGGCTACACTATTTAATAACATGATGACATAATGATTCATCTCATCCTAGTCAATAATTATGTCACAGCTACTCACCACAAATTATTAAAATTCGTTTAACTTTATAGGCAGAACTGAAGATTTATCTCTATTAAATTATAACTTCAGTAGTTACTAAGAAGCTAGCAGGTAGTGAGTTTAATAGCTGAAGTTCTCCTGTAACTATTGAAGAACGGATGATACGTCGCTGAAATGCAGGCATAACCTATTTACCAATGTTTCTCATCTTTTGACGGACTTATGGAAAACTTTTTGGACTTTTCAAGAAGGCCAGACAAACAGCAAACAGCAGAATTCATAATTCCCGGCTGATTAGACTCTTCGATTACATCGAAACAAGATTAGATCGATACCATCGTTACATCGTTCGCTGCGATCGCGATTCAAATCCGGCCTGCCCCCATTGTCTAGCCAAATATTCGCTAATCGTTCGATTTATCCATTGAATAATTCCGAGAAGTGAAAGTCTCGTAAGGGGAGACGTGTGACCCCGTTCGTGATGAAGGAGCCCCCTTCACAGATTAGCAAACATGCAGAATCACCACATCAGTCTCTGTCGGCTTTCGCGAATGGATGTTCGCAACGGGCGGATTTTCTCTGATTTCACTGGGAGTCGAGGGAGATCTCACTTCAAAATCGTTACGTTTGAGCTATCCATATCCTAGCTTTCCGCAAGGCATTGCTGTATTGTTGTAAAGGTGGCACAAACTTGTAATAATGCCAATCATTTATTTATTTTTGATCCAATGATCTAAACTGCACTCATTCAGGAGGGTTATTAGCGGTATTGAATATGGTGTTAAAGGGTTCAGTGCAAGGAGCACGATTCTAAGGGGAGCTATGTTGCTGCCCTTCTTCACTAAACGATTGCCATCAAGGACTCCACTGGTAGATCGGGGAGGGAAAAACAATAACATTTTACAGAGAAAGGCAAAGACGCACGCTGCCACAAGGGATACAGCAATGACCACTGATTGAACCCCTACAACGGATAGAAAAAACTGCAACTAGGTACGACTAGATGATGTACAGACATAAAAACTAGGTAAGTATATACTACTATAAAGGGTATCTCACGAGTTATGCACCAGTGGCTTATCTCCGTCAATATACGAGTTAAAAAACAAAACAATAATGGCATTTACCATAATTTATACAAGGAATTCAACCATGACATTTTTGCGCACTGCGCAATTAATACCAACTTTGTTTTGTCAAAGTGGAACCCCCACTTTTTATTGCAACTTTGGATTCTACACACAATTTCATGGACAAATGACACATCACTTGAAATTTTCAGGGCGCACAAACGAGCACAATCCCGCGCAGAGCACACATTGAAATATCGAGTTTATGAACTTATTGAATTGCCACATGTGATACATGGTTGTTGGGTATTTTTTCACGCTGAATCACACGTGATTGATATTGATATTCGTAGCTCCAAGTTGGAAGAACACCATCAGAGTGACATATTTCCCACTCAATTCTACACAGCGCAAAGCGTACAGAATTTAGTTTTTTCAGTGTTTTTCCAAATCGGTGTATGAATATCAATGAGCAAACATCACTACGTGATTCACCGTGAAAAAGCCCCATAAAATTATGTATCACATGGGGCAATTGAATATCTTAAGAATTAGATATTTCACAATTAAGCGCGTGATTGTGCTCTTTTGTGCGCACTCAAAAATACATGTGATGGGCCATTTCTTCATGAAATTTTGTGCAGAATCAAAATCTACAATAAAAAGTGGGGATTCCTATTTTAAAAAAACAAAATTGATATTGATTGCGCATGGTTGCGCAATTGGGCGTTGCACGAGAATGTCATGGTTGATTCCTCGCAAAAAGTTATGAGGGACGCCATTTCTTGGTTTTTAGGACGTCCCTCAGAAGCTAGGTCAAACAGGCAAGGCAATAATTCATTTACCCCTCCATCTCTCCTCTTCACGAAAATCCGCCATCAAGATGCATTTCTCGATTTTCCGTACGTCTAAGCCAAAAATAAAGAAAAACAACTTGCACTATCTTGATTTCATTTATCACACTTGAAAGTTTTTTTAAAAAACAGTGAAAGCGAGATGGTTAACACAGGTAAGTACTTATATAAGAAATCGTTTTTAACCCTGCCCTAAATGGCCATTTTTTGGTATTTCTCGGCTTATTACCGACTATACAGTATTTTTCTGGACATATAGGTGAATTGGGTATAATTTTCATCTATAGAAGAATCTCGACGAAAACTACGTTTTTCAGCTATTTTGGGAAGTTTTTTTTGCTAATTACTGCTTTATTTATTCTAAGAAAGTGCTAAAAATCATGTTTTTATATTCATTATTTAGCATATTACTGTCCTTAGGGCATCTTCCTGGCCATGACGGGTATCGAATATAATTTGAATCCATAAGAAAAGTAAATCCTGTTGATTTCATCAATATAACACCAAAAGGTGCTAAAAAACTACGTTTTTAAACCTATTTTTTGAAGTATTTTGCTATACCTCCCTTAGAGTATTTTCCCCAGCATGAGGGGTATATATTATCATTTGTACACGCAAGAACAGTAACCCCTGTACATGTCATCAAAATCCCTCAAGCTATTTTGGAGAAAAGGCAAAAATAGTGCTAAAAACGACGTTTTTTCACCTTTTCTGATTTTTTAACCCCCTAAAAATGATAATTTTAAGCTGATTTTTCTACAGTAGCTAGCTCTTGGGTATAGGAACCCAACCCTGAACTTGGAATTTTTTTAGGTCGTACCGTAAGATTGCAATCGTGTACACGAGTTACATACATACACACATCTATGTATATATTTATTTCTTCTCTCTGTGGGAACACTATTAAATTGGAAAATAAATCAATAAAAAGTGGGTAGGACGCCCAGGTTTACCCGACGCCGGCTCTAGGGTTAAGGGATGTTGCAGGATGACGAGGAAGAATGGGATGAAAGGAAGTGCCCCTATAAAATGACCACCAGTTCATGTAAGAACCCCTCAGGACGCGGGTGGTGATACCACGGAGCACTCCTGCTGAGATGCCCAACTCGAGTAACTCCGTGGCGCTTTTCCCCCACCACACCCCGCGTCATGACAAGGTTGCAGCCATAACCTTGATATTATTGGTCGCCACTCCTTTTAGCTCGGAAATTGCTTGCCGCAGGTCATTTCTGTCATGTATTTATTTATTCAAACACATACATACACACATTTTCATGACACGTATAGGTATATGGGTTCAGGTTGAACAAAATACCCATCCTGGCATGAATTTCAGAAATTGAGTTTCAGAGTGATTGCAAGACTTTCCCTTCACCCTTCGGGTTAAGCAAGGAAAGTAAAAAGAGAAAACTTATTGATTTGTAACCATTAATAAATTTTTAAGAAGACAAATTCATTGTGAATATTTCAGTTGGCGAAAGCAGGAGGAGTCAAATTAACTGTGACAAGCTCTATAACTCCTAAGTCCACGTTTCACTCCGGTAGGCACTCGTCACTACTCAAAAGTTAGTCCCAGCCAATCGAATCAGAGTAAAGAAATGTTATCCCTTTGACAAGAATAAAATTCATTGTTGAGGCCAGTAATGAATTCTTCGTAATATTTCATTTGGCGATACTCGGAGGTCTCTGGACGGGATCATTGTGTCATTTATAACTAGCGTTACGTCATTGAATGGTGTGCGGTGACCAAGTTTAGGATCTTAGTTACATCATCCTTTGGCACCGACACCTCCCCTTGACGGCAGGCAGTCTGATCTCCCGTTTTCGAAGTCTCAGCTTCCCAGCTGATCTTGTTTCCTCAGCTCTCGGGATACCGTTGCGCGATTAATAAAATCAAGTTCATTCATCTAAGGTCGGGTAACTCACGTTTACTCTCTTATTAACCGACAAAGCTCACTACAATAATGTAAAAGCTGTTTTAACACAGAATGTGTTTTAGCACATTGGCTTCATTCGATACCTACTATTTACTAAGAAATAAAAGCTCTAGAGAATAATATTCGAGCGAAATTTGAAACGAAATTCGCTCCGACATCTGAAGTAAGTTTACCGAGAATTGATGTGCCGATTTGGGATGGACAACTGCAGACTTTTCAGAATCGGTGGGCGCTTTATAATTCCGATGTCCATAAGGGCGCTCATACAAACCCGGCAAAATTTGCATACTTACGCTCACGAAACAAGGGAGATCTTCGATGCAAATTATTCATTAGTATTTAGTAAAATTGAAGAAACGTATGCAAATAACCGTGTTTTAGCTTCATATCACGTTGATAGTATGTTTAATTTTCAACCGTTATCTAGAGAATCAGTTGCTGATCTCAGATCGTTCTTGGCCGTGTTTGACACCAATTATTATAAACATATCAAAATTGAGTTGCGCACACTATCACTCTCACTAGAATACTTTTCGAACGATCAGTACCATCTAGAAACGGAGTACCAACGTTCTAGGATTTAATTAATTTCATTCAAGAGCAATGAAGAAATAAAGAATTCTTCATGCCCATGAATTCAACGGCTTTAATATTAATATTAAGGAATTAATATTTGTGAAGAAATCGAACAATTTTTATGAGATTAGAGAGACTAGGTAATTGGAGCCTTTCGTCATCATAAAGAAGGGTAAGTTAGGTACGTCTCGTCTATTATTTGGAAGGTTAGGTTTTTGGCCAGGTAGGTAAGTTATTCATGGTGGCGTTGAGCTGTAACAATGACAGGTAGTTGACCCAAAGTAGACCAATATCCGTCTTCTACTACCACCATTTTTGATGAGTTTCCCGTCAGCTCCTTTTTGATGAGTTTCCTTCAAGGTAGTTTTCGAGGAGTGTCTCGACAGTGCTGGATTCTAGTCGAAAAAAATTTATACTGACTCATAACTGAATTAAACGGATAAATTTATTGGATTCCATTTTTCGATGAGTCGCTCGTTCATGAAGATTTGATGAGTTTCCACCCCACGTAGGAAACTGATCAAAAATGGGGTTATACGATTTTTTTGATGAGTTTCCTGTTGATGAGTTTCCTAGTTCCCGGCACCTCCAACCGAAAACGAAACGTTTATGTGTAACGAAAATGTGCCGCGTTTATGTGTTGCGTTTTTGTGTAACGAAAATGTGTTGCAACAATTTACTGATGATTTCCGCCAAATCTGTAGCTGCGGTGGCGTTAATACGTAAAGTACCCCTGTTGTATACTGAATGGTGCATTCCACGTCAAAAGTTAAAGCCAGAAAATAAAAAATCTCCGAAATTGATTTTTGGGAGTTTTGGGCATTCTGATAAGAAAAAATTTGCCATTAAGTTTCAGTCCGATTTGTCAAGTTTGCGCCGATCCACAGGCAGTAGGTACATACTAAAATTTCGTTATATCGGTGTTTTTCTAAATTGGTGCTGCGGATATCCCAAAATCATGTGAGTGAATATCCTGAATCGGTAAAATTTGACTGTATTTTTTGTCAGAAATCAAAATTGAGTTTTGGATTTTTTTCCTATTTTCTTGGAAATGCCTTAGAAACTACACGGTTATTAACAACCTCTTTAAGCATGCATACAATAATATTGATAGTTTGGAGATTTTTATTTTCCCCCAAACAACTTGTATACTAGGGTGGAACATTACAGGGCTAGGGAGTGACACAATGACATGAAGGGAATTGTTAACAGGGAGGGTGGAGTACACACACAACCAACTAATCTACATTCTCCAAAATTCTACTTTGCAGCATCTGAAACAGCTGATGAAGCGTCCATAAACAGCTACTAGAGTTGGTGGGAGTTGTTTCCTCTCTAATTCCCAATTCAGCAAAGTGATATGTTTCCTCTCTAATTCCCAAGCCTACCCTGCAAGTTGCGGCACTCTGTCAACTAATCTACCTTCCCAAAACTCCTCTGAAACAGCTGATGTTACAGGTGGGTAACGTGTCAGGAGGGTATGGTGTCACACATTAGGGTGGGAGGTGGGGAAAACAACCAACTGATCTATCTTCCCCAAACTTCTACTTTGCAGAGTTGAGGCACTCTGAAGCCACACAATCAACTAATCTACCTTCCCCAAACTCCTCTGAAACAGCTGAAGAAGCTTCCATTAAACAGCTACTAGAGTGGGTTGGAGTGTTTCCTCTCTTATTCCCAAGCCAGAAAAGTGGCCTGTTACAGGTGGGTATGGTGTCACACATTAGGGTGGG
Organism: Adelphocoris suturalis; assembly: GCA_030762985.1. NCBI lineage: Eukaryota > Metazoa > Arthropoda > Insecta > Hemiptera > Miridae > Adelphocoris > Adelphocoris suturalis. The sequence goes on from CM061042.1 coordinate 19,591,088, forward strand.
AGGTGGGGAAGACAACCAACTGATCTATCTTCCCCAAACTTCTACCCTGCAGAGTTGAGGCACTCTGAACACACACAATAAACAAATCTACCTTCCCCAAACTCCTCTGAAACAGCTGATGAAGCTTCCATTAATCAGCTACTAGAGTGGGTTGGAGTGTTTTCTCTGTTATTCCCAAGCCAGAAAAGTGATATGTTACAGGTGGGTATGGTGTCACACATTAGGGTGGGAGGTGGGGCAGACAAACCAACTGATCTACCTTCCCCAAACTCCTGCCCAGCAGAGTTGAAGCACTCTGAACACACACAATCAACTAATCTACCTTCCCTAAACTCCTCTGAAACAGCTGATGAAGCTTCCATTAATCAGCTACTAGGGTGGGTTGGAGTGTTTCCTCTCTTATTCCCAAGCCAGAAAAGTGGCCTGTTACAGGCGGATATGGTGTCACACATTAGGGCGGGAGGTGGAGCAGACAACCAACTGATCTACCTTCTCCAAATTTCAACCCTGCCGAGTTGAGGCACTCTGAACACACACAATCAACTAATCTACCTTCCCCAAACTCCTCTGAAACAGCTGATGAAGCTTCCATTAATCAGCTACTAGAGTGGGTTGGAGTGTTTCCTCTCTTAATTCCAAGCCAGAAAAGTGGCTGGAGATGTGGGTGTCACACATAAGGGAGAGAGGTGGGGCGGACAAACAACTGATCTACCTCCCCAAAACTTTTACTCTGCAGAGTTGAGGGACTTTGAAACAGCTGTTGAAGTTTCCATAAACAGTCAAGAGACAACCATTACTTTTGGTTTATTATTTGCAATAATAAACCTTTGTAATCGACCAAGAAAAAAAAATTTAACACCCCCTGAAAATTTTTTGGTTTACGTTTCAAGATGTGCAGAATCCAAAAATCGAATAAGAAAAAATCCGTCAGTCCGCGGCTTTTCTCCGAAAATACTGAATCAAACAATATGAAACTGGTGTTAAAAATCACATTTGGGGTCTAGAAGGTCCTAGAAGCTCGGCATCAACTTTTATCAACCCTAAAGGGTTTTATTAAAGGGCTAAACATTTAAAAAATCGAGGTCTCGAAAACTTTCTAAGTAACAGCAATAATTGTTTGCTTGTCAATGATAAATGTAATCCCAAAGATTCGATTACAACCACCCACAACGCTGTACGTTGAATAGTTCGTTTTCTCAATTAGATTAATATAGGTATAAATTTCATTACATTACATGACATGTTATAATATTTACATAAATAAATAAATACATACCTACCTATATACATATGAAAAAATGTTAAACTTTAGGATTCTTTTCAGAATGTCTCAAAACGGATTTCAATGAAGAAATTTTTCAAAAATTTGCATTTTAAATTTTTTGAAGTTATTGCAATAGCTTCATTTACCACGAAAATTCGCTAAAATTAAGCAGATATTTATGCTGAAACTGTTACTAAGGTAAATTTTATTAATATTTGCCAAAAAATAGATAAAAAATGCAATTTAAAAAAATCATAAATTTTGTTCTGAATCGCAGATTATCATTAAAGAACGACGTTTTAGGTACATAAAATTGGTAGTCCACTATTACTTTTCACTCAAAGTCCTAAATTTTCAAACAATTTACCATAATTATAGTACGCCAATGTACGACAATTCGCTCACAAGGTCATGCTGCATGTCTGGAACTTTTCAATCAAACTCGAAGTGTGGGTGAATATATAGGAAGATTGACCTGATGTGATTGTAAGGTTACCACCAAATTTAATACCTGAAGAAGTTAAATAAATTTATCAAAACGTTGCCATGGTCAAGAAAATTTATATTCAAAACAACTAAGGAATCCACAAAATTACCCAAGTCACGAATGGTCAAGAAATTAACCAACTTGACTAACCTATCAACGGTTTGGAGATGGTAAACACAAAATGAAACTCGCAAACGCAGATTAATATAACAGAATTAATAGGTGAAACGCAGCATGCAATGTAATGTATAGGTAAATGCAGATTAACAATCAACAGAATAATAGGACAAACATGAGATTCCTTATTATTCATACCTAAATCATAACTTTTTAAACCCATAATGTTATCCTTTATTTTTTGTGGTAGACATGTACACCCCCTAAGGTTTAAGGATGACCATTATTCGGTAGGTTCATCTAGTAGTAGGACCCACAGCTCGAGTTTCCTGTCACTGTAATCCATACATGTATCTATAGGTACAGATAGATGGATACATTATATGAAATGTATAGGTAAACCATGAATGTATATACATCTAAGCTCTACAATGCCGACTAGGTACCGACCAAAGTCCTGTTACGCTGGTAGGGAATTAGGGAAAACAGTAGAAGAAACGTTGCGTAGCCTTTGTTTACCAACTATGATCCGGCACTAAATTGACCAACATTTTGATGTTTGATGAATGAAAATGAAGACATATTGATGTGGGCAAGTAGTATTTAACTTATGAATGGATTTGTATTATTGCACAGTACCTTTATGGAGTGATGGTAATGACATGTAGCTTCCGTCTGTGTAACTTCAACAGTTCGACACAGAATCCAAGGGAGGAACATCAAACATTTTTCACAACTTGAAAGAGAAAAAACACTTTTTTCTTCGAAAAAAGTAAACCACTTTGACCAAAGTTTTGACAATTTCTAATCAAAACAAAGTTTTTTTTCCGAAAGTTTACAGAAGACGTGACGCTAACCCGAACGGAGAGTCAACTGATGGGAAAAGGCTCCGCGGCGAGCGAGGCGGGAGAAAACGGAAGAGGGTGGTGGGGGTAGGGGGTAATACCCCCGGCGGCGTGACGTCATAGGTGGGACGCGGGCGGATGGTGCATCTCTCGAGGGGACGGCCGTCGGGGTGCCGTTGCTTGTTGCAGCCGTGCAACCAGTTGCAACGGCAGGAGGGGGGGACGTGTTTATCTACTACAGGGGCGGGCTCGAGTGTTAGGAGAGGAGAAATATCAATAGGGTTATTTTAAATTCCTCCTTAATACACAGAGATTGTATGGTTGTAGAGGTGCCGCTACTTGTTGCAACCATTCAAGAAGTTGCTTTTTGCTTTTTGCTTAGGTTTGATAAGGTGTTTACCTGCAACTGGGGTAGACTTAGGGATGGTAAAAAAGAATCGATTCTTTAAAGAATCGATTATTTAAAAAAAAGTATCGATGCTTTTGGATTACTTTTATTTTTTCAAGTATCGGAAAATTGATTCAAAATTTCGAGAATCAGATGCCAATTCTTTTCATTAGCTGGATGAACAGACAAAATGAAAAACCATCTCCACAAACGTAGGTAATTAAAGTTGAAGAAGAATAAGGTAAATATGTTTACGAGTACTAGAAGTAGAAATAAAAGTACCTAAAGAAGCGTTTGTTTAATGACATTGGTAATGGTCGATGTTTTTGAAAAATAGTTAGGTAAGTACCTACTATTGTTTCATAAAGTTTGATTCTTGATGTACATATATCGCTACATTTTCCCATCCGTGAACAAATGATATTGCTGGATGAAGTCGGTAAAAAGAGCTCAAGGTGATGGAAACTTCATGAAATATTGCATATTTACATGTAGGTAATGTACCTTTTACGTTATTGGAATTTAGGTACCTAATACGAATACGTACTACCCCTGTCTCATGAACAACAGGTAGTTAGGTACCTACCTTTTTATCATTATATACTTTCTTAAAGACTCTCTACGATTATTTTCGATTCTATTTTAAAAAATCGATACGATTTAAATTGATTCATTTTGAAGATTCAGACATCCCTAGGTGGACTCGTTGAGGAGTTTCTCTGTTATCCGACCGCCAGCACCTCCAGCGCGGCCTCCAAAGACGACCGCCTACGTAATCAGCATCGGTGTCTTTTTGTTTTCCAGTTGTTTTTTGAACTATAAACAATTAAACTGGAAACCAGTTGCAATTTGATCAATTTTGATATTTTAGCGAATTTTCGATGGAAAATGAAGCTATTACAATGGCTCCAAAAATTTTAAAATCACGATTTTGGGAATTTTTCTTCATTGAAATCCGTTTCAAGGCATATTGAAACGAATTTTTCCAAAATTGTGATTTTAATATTTTTGGAGCCATTTTTGGCAAATTAAGATGAAATTTAAGTATATTTTTCAGCATAAATTTCTGCAAACATTTTTTAATGTTCTAGTTCATTGTTGATAAACATTTTTTGACTGAAATGCTGCTAAAAAATATAAATTTCACGAGTTTTGGCCGTTTTTAGCCATTTTTATTGGCCTTTTTTTTACAGCCATTTTTATTGTTTTTTTAGCACACTTTTTGTAATTTGGCCAATTTAGTGTGCTAAAAAAACAATAAAAATGGCTGTACTGCGTAGAAAACGAGGATAATTTGCTATGCAATTCTTAGCCTGAATCAACTTAGTTTTGGAATGTAGCCAGGTACGTAAGGAGAGGGAAATTGGTAGCTTGAAATGTGAACTGGGAACTGGGGGGAAATGTTTATCACATAAATCAAGCGCTTTCCAACGAGTGTCGAACGATTTTTTTGCGATGAAAATTGCGGAAGTTTCATTCCCCTAACAACGGCTGGGTTGTACGTGAAAAACACTGAAATTGTGACACAATCTATAGCAACTACTCAACTACTCGGTTGTACGTGAAAATCATCTTTAATTTCGTCAAAACGTTAAAAAAAGACATTATTGGGGGTCGGCCTAAGAATTGCATAGCAATTAATATATATGAACTATTTCTAGTTCTAGTATTCAGTTTCTAGGAATAGTTTGTTCCTGCCTATATTTATATATATTTATTTGTTCAAGCCTGTGCCTAATGATATGTTAGTTCAATTATAATAATAGTTGTTTTGTATATATATTTATTGAGTAGTTGTTGATAGCTAGTGCTCATTTTCATTTTCACATTACTGCAATAGCCTGGATTGTTCTTCTTTTGGTTTTCCTTCTTCTGTTATGACAGTGAGGATGAGGGGTGGCGCTTCTCATCAGCACTAGGAGCCCCTGAGCCCTGATGAAGAAAATATATTTTTCGAAAGCTCGGCGATAGAGGCGCTTTATTAGTTTCGACCCCATTCCCGATTGTTGACATTCATTACTCATAGTGGGTCGATCTTGACATCATTTGGTTTTAAGTTCGGCCTTTCTTTTCCACACAGAGAGTTGGTTGTTGCGACCTTTCAAGTAGTTGCATAATTAGGGAGGGATCGTTTATCAACTACGAGGGTTTTAGTTGTAAAAGAGATGAAGTAACAACAGGGTTATTTGAATTCTGTAAAGGGTAAAATATCACTAGAGTTATTTCAAAATCTTCCCTCTCTTCTCCATACATAGAGATAAGGAGTTGGTTGTGGGCGGGTCGCTGCGTATTGCGACATCTATTATATTCATAGAAAAGGATGTCTTTTGTACGTACCTATGTGCCAACATCTCAGTTTAACGGCTGAACCAATTTTGGAACCGTTTTTCGCAAAATGGTCAGCATTTTTTCAATAACCACTATAGGCTAGATTAAAATCGCGTAACTTACTCCGATTTCGTGAATAGGACCTTCCCTAGCGATGACCCACACCCCCGCAGCACCCAAAATTACCCAGTCCTACGTGTAATTTGCAATCGATTAGGGGAAATTGCGAATTTTACGAACATTTCGATTTGCCAACTTTCTTATTTCCTATTCGATCGTAACAAAACTGCAACCGTCATACTGTAAATTTGGAAGACGATTCAAACGAGTAGTAATCACTAACTACATAATACGAATCGTTCCGTGTCTGGCTGTGTCTGTCGGAGCCAGTCGGAACTCTCGGGCTGACTCCACGAGACGTTCGCGAACAATCAAATTGAGACACGACACTCTAGACCCTGATTTGTTCTTTAGTTCTACCAACATGGCATTCCCAGCGCTCCAGTTGCCATGAGATATTATACAGATCAGTTTTCTGCTTGGACTAGTGATCTGGATGCTCTCTACGCTCACATCTCAAAAACACATAACATCAAGTAGTCAATCCCTTAGTGAAAATTTATATTAGTTGGTCAGCGTCTAGAGCCTGGTGACTCAATTTGATTGTTCTCGAACGTTTCGTGCTGACTCCATCCGGGGGCCAGCACGCCGTCCCCCTTACAACCAGTTGCAACGGTGGGGGATGTGTAAATGATATGTATTGTTAAATGTTATGAGAAGAGGAATATTAATTCGGCCCTCCACATATAGAGATTGGAAATGTGGTTGAAAGGGAGCCGCTGCTTGTTGCAGCCACACAACCAGTTGCAGAGACTCAGCTTTTTTTTTTTTTTTTTTTTTTCAACTACAGGGGTTTCAACTTGGGGAACATTGTGAAATATCAGTAGGTTTATTTCAAATTCCTCGCTCCTTTTTCCACAAAAAATATAGTGCACCTAGAGCCTGGGGGGCAAGATGAGCACAGGGTGCCGTTTCTAAACCTGTTTGGCTACTACAAGGGCGGGCTCAATTGTAAGAAATGAAATATCATAGGGTTATTTCAAAATTTCCCTTTTCCCTCCGAATATGTAGATGTAGAATATGGTTGTGAGGGTCCCTTGCTCGTAAAAACCTTAAAATCATTTGCAGCCATTCAGCCGCTAGTTGTGAATGTACATCCACAACATGAGTAGACTCAAATGTTGCAAGCAACTCAGGCCACGTGACCTCTTAAAATGTGCACCTTCAAGGGGGAAGACACAGTTGGAGAGCCATTGCTTGTCGCATACTCGCAACCAGTAGCAACGATAGGAGAGCTACCTAATATAGGGGGCGAACTCAACGGTTATTGAAAATTCACCCCTTCTCCTTCACAGGTAGAAATGGAATGTAAAGTTGCCGATGCATGTCTTGCAACCCCTCCTTACTCTTGAACCTTTTAATTGATCTGTTTATACCCTGAACGAAACAGGATGGCAGTTCGAGTTCACTGCAGAAAGCAAAGAAAGAACTACAGGGGCCTTATTAGTGTAAACCTGTACACTTACATTCGAACACTCATTAAAATTGACGTCATCATCCTGGAGCTGTTTTTTCGCATAAAAACGCACGAAAATATCTGAGATATGGTTGATTTTAAGCTCCAACCGGCCTATCCTGAAGCTTTTTTGCTTGGAAACGCACACACAAACAGTAAAATTACATGACGCCAGCTTTTTAGTTAGTAAAAAAAGGAACAAATAAAACCATGGTCGGGAGCTGAAAAATGCATTAATTTGGCGCGCACTGGTGGTGTGGCCGCCAGCAAACAGGCGTATAAAAATCTCATAGAAGTGTAAACCTGTACACTTACATTCGAACGCTCATTAAAATTGACGTCATCATCCTGGAGCTGTTTCCAAGCAAAAATGCTTCAGGATAGGCCGGTTCGGAGCTTAAAATCAACCATATTTCAGTTATTTCGTGTGTTTTCATGCGAAAAAACAGCTCCAGGATGATGACGTCAATTTTAATGAGCGTTCGAATGTAAGTGTACAGGTTTACACTTCTATGAGATTTTTATACGCCTGTTTGCTGGCGGCCACACCACCAGTGCGCGCCAAATTAATGCATTTTGCAGCTTCCGACCATTGGGGTTTTTTTTTGTTCCTTTTGGTTTATTATTTCCAATAATAAGCCTTTGTGATCGTGTAGCAAAAAATTTTTATAAGCCCCCTCAAACTTTGTCACTTTACGTTTCAAGGTGCGTAGAATACAAATTTGAAATGTCCGTCCGCCGTTCGCCGTCCGCCGTTCGCCGTCCGGGCCATAAAAGGCCTAAGAATTTACTTACAAAACCCATTCTTTCGCACATAGACTCCATTTGGGGTCTAGTTGGTCCTAACGTTTAACCATCCCGATCATCGCTTTACTCGCATAGGCCAAAAACGGGCGAAAAAGTGTATTTTTCAAGGTTTTGAGTGTTAGACTTATGCACACAGGCACGCCTGGCACGCTTGGCAGGGGGTCACGGTGGGTGGTGAGGGGGGGGAGCGGGGGATGGAGTGAGAGGAGGCGCCGCGGCACCTTGTGGTGTCTGGGGTGACTAGGGGCGTAGCAGAGGGGTGTAGGAGAATGGATATTTATTACTTTTACGTGTTATACCCATATAATACACCGCCGCACCAAGAGGTGGGTACGGCGTTCCTTCGTGGCATGAATATATGTTTTTTTCTAGGTCATATTTGTATGTTAATACCAATGCTTTTCTTACTTATATTTAATAAAATAATTATCCTCTCGACTTTTCGTACGTACTTAGATAATGATATTATTAAGAACTAATAGATAGGAGCTCAAATCGAGAAATATAAACATGCGCAAAATAATTATAGAAGTATAGGATGTGGCAACTCGAAATAGGACACGCCGAGGAGTCTGGACGAGCCTTATGACGTACACAAGCCAACTAAAACTACGATCATACTCAATTGAAAAAATAATAAACCTTTGTGAAATAATTTGCAGCGTTTTTACTAACGAAAAAGCAGGCCTCATGTAATTTTACTGTGTGTGTGCATTCCCAAGTAAATAAGCTTCAGGATAAGCCGATTTGGAGCTTACAATCAACCATATCTCAGTTACTTAGTGTGATTTGTGCGAAAAAACAGCTGCAGAATGAAGACGTCAATTGTAATGAGCGTTCGAATGTAAGAGTACAGGTTTACACTACTACGAGATTTTTATATGCCTGTTTGCTGGCGGCCACACCACCAGTGCGCGCCAAATTAATGCATTTTTCAGCTCCCGAACATTGGGGGTTTTTTGTTCCTTTTTCACTAATGAAAAAGGAAAAAGCAGGCATCATGTAATTTTACTCTGTGTATGTGTGCGATTCCAAGCAAATAAGCTTCAGGATAAGCTGGTTTGGAGTTTAAAATCAACCATATCTCAGTTATTTCGTGTGTTTTTATGCGAAAAAACAGCTCCATAATGATGACGTTAATTTTATTGAACGTTCGAATGTAAGTGTACAGGTTTACACTACTGGCCTTCCCTACATTCCTTTAAATAAAATAAGCAGAATGAGCTAATTATTTCCGGAAATTTCTTCTAGGTAGTTTCTATTCTGACTTAAAAAAAAAAAAAAAAAAAAAAAAAAAAAAGTCTGCCAAGTTGGGTGGGCAGTATAGCTTCCTCAGATACTGTAACATGGAAGTATAGAATTAGTTGAAGAACAATGTATGTACGAGTCGAAATGATTGATAAGTCGGCGTTATAAGGAATTGTTGTTAATCTTAATCTTCTCCAGAGTCGCTAACTGGGCCTCCATATCTGTTTTGCTCATGCCTTTAAGATAAGGCTTGTTTGTTTTGAAAGTCTGTTAGATATGTCTTTGTTTTCAACATAGGTTTTGATAGGGCGGTGTTGACAAGCCCGAACCAGTTGCCATGTCAATGGACGTTCACTTGCTCCAAACCCGCGACATCCAAACCCGCGACGCTCCTCAATTTTATGTGTTTTTAAGAGTAAAACGTGTTAATTAAAGTGTAAAACTCGGTTATAACGGAGTTGGGGAGATCTGCGAATGTAACCATTCAATTCAACGTGAAAAAATACGAATTAACCGGCCCCAAACTCGTATTTTCTCAGGGGGTCATTTTTCACGAATAACCTCGATTTCATAGAGAAAACTATGTTTGTCAGCGTACACTCATACTATTCTCCCCCAATTAGCAAAGTAGAATAAAAACGTTTGATGAACTTTTAGTTTTGTAAAGACGTTTAAGAATTAGTTAAATAGTTCCTTAAATTAGTTCAATTTAAAAAAAAGTAGGTATTGGCCCTTTCAACCTGGCTGACAATGAAATGTTACTTCATTCTTTAACCTCGCACGATAATTTCCGCCCACACGCAATTTATTATTACTACAAAAAAGGAAGCAAAATTTGAAGAAACGCTTGCATACGAGTCTACAACACATTGGGACATTTTATGTCTTTAGTTGCAGACTCGTACGTGTTGCAGACTCGAATGCAAGCTCTAAGAGCCACTCAGCTGATCTGGACCCTGGGCATCGTCAAGTAAATGTCCTAAAGAGGCTACATACGAAATTACAGCTTCCTAGAGTGTGAAGCATACAAATTAGCTTCTAGAGCCACTCATCTGATCCGGACCCTGGGCATTGTCAAGTAAATGTCCTAAAGTGGCTACATACGAAATTGCAGCTTCTTAGATTGTAAAGTATAGAAATTACCTATCAAAATGATTTAACCACCGCTTCACAAATCAAACCGCTCTCGCAATATTCGAATCACCTGCTATGAATCAAATCATCGAAACACCAGCTCAATGAAATCATCTGAAATTAACAAGCGGTTGCGATCGTGTTCACAATATCAATTATTGAGAATGGTCACCTGAGTGTACACAATTATTCAAATAACCATGCTCATAACTCAGCTTGTTGGCCACGCGCTTCGCAGTAGTTAACATAATATGGTTGGATAAATTGAGAGCTTTTGAACGAATGGTCAACGAATAGCTATTGTGGGATGAAAAACGACGAAGTACCTTTTCCCTAGCAACCACTCGGTTGTAAGTGGAAGTCATCAGAAAACCAACCGTAACGCTTTTTTTAAACGCTTTTTGTTAACGCTTTTTTCGTTTATGAGCCAAAGTAAAGACATAAAATGTCAATAAAAATAAAAACTGATTATACCGATGGAAAGCTTAGATTTTGGGCAAGTTTTTCCTGTAACGCGTACGGTTTTTTACCATTTTGTTTCAATACTTAAAGCACTTTAAATAAGCAGTATTTATTAAAAAGTGAAACATTTTCGTGTTTAGTCCATTTTTTCGCCTACGTGACTAACTGTAAAAAGAATTCAAATACCTTGGAGAGATAGGAAATTTAACGCTCTTTCGAAAGATATATCTATTGCTTCCGGGTCTACCTTAAGATAGCGGAAGCATTGTTTTCACTTGCGGGAGAAAAAAAATTTTGGTCCCCAAAATCAAAATTTCTACTCGGATTTTACGTTTTAGACCATTCTGAACAACTTTGGTTCCGTGTCTGTCTGTCTGTGTGTGTCTGTCGTGTGTCCGGAAATCCTTGTAACAAGCTTATTTTCCACAGTTTTCATCCGATTTCGACGAAATTTTCAGGTGATGTGCGGGCTAGGGGGTAGACAGTCCCCTATCACTTTCATCGTTCTTGACTCAATCGTAAATTCTACCAAGCATCATTTTCTCACGCCCTAGTCGTTCGATCCCGCTCAAATTTGGATGATAGTTGGGGGATGACGGTTTAATCATCCCATATCAATTTCAACGCGATTGTATCATTAAGAGCTACTGCTCATGAGCCAATGTGCAACACTTATAATGACCTTAATTTCCACAGTTTTTGATGAAATTGTCAGGTTGTAGATGGTCCCGTACCTATTTCATTGTTTTCAACTCATCAGTTCATTCTTCGCTTGTACAAACGTAAATTATATTGAGTATCATTTTTTCGTTTCTTAATTGATCAAATATGACATTTCACGCTACTTCTTGATTTACTCTTTTCTGCTATAGAATTTTTCAAGATCATTTAAAACTTTTCAATGATTCATGATAGGGAAACGAGGAAGCTATGTGCCACATCCAACTTTTTTCAAGTTTACATTGCGTGTTAGGGGGGTTATGGCCATTTTAGCTATGTAAGATCAAAAACACGGAAAAAACTTGAAAGTGAAAAAAGTCGAAAAATGAAGGGTTTAAAAAATATTGCGAGGCGGAACTTTTGGTTGAAAATTAGTTGTAAAAGCGACCACTAGGCGGTTAACAATCTTAGATATGAACACCCTGTATAAGCTGTGTCCTTTCTATTGTGTGTTCAGTTATTGTTTTATGTTATGAAACAATACTGCCACAACAACAATACAACAAAACAACAGCAATACTTACTGCTGTAAGTTGGGTTACTTGGCAGACTTTTTAAAAATATATAGGGTGAAGTGGGGTAAGTGCGTTTCTGGGTAAGTGCGTTATACTATTATTGACCATATGTTAATTGTACAGATGTCTTCATTCAGCTACAAAAAAGTTCTGAATGATAACATCTTTTGGAAATTCACCAGAAGCAATCATTTTAGCCGTGTTCGTTTCTTGTGAAAGTCTAATTGACAGGTGAGCACTTCCAAGTGAAATGTGAACGGTAAATTCGACAAATTTCTTCTTCTTTCTTAATAAATTAGTTTCTTTACACTGTCTAGCTTAAAATTCTGTACTTATTTGGGCCCCGGAAGCGCGTTTACTCACATGGGGTAAGTGCGAGTGGCATTTTCCGCCTAGTTCTTCCTACCACATTCCAGCCACATTCAACAACCTCTGGATCTGTCGGTTTTTAAACCACTGAAATCTAAATTGGATGCTGATCTCGTTTTGTGGCAGAGACAAAGTATCAATCAATCAATCTTTGCTAACATGGTTGGTTGTTTGGGAAGACATGAATTCTGCTCTGATTAAATCACGGTTCCGCGAGGATGGTATCCATCCTTTCAATTGCAATATGGTCAAAGAGTCAGCCTATGACCCTGCAGCTTCGGAAACGACTCCAGCTACAGGAGAACACGAGAAAGAAACCATTGCCACCCAAAGCTCCCCGACTAGCTGCTAAAATTTTCCCAGCAGAGGCGCCCAAGCCGAAGAAGATTATGAATCAGCTTGAATCTTTGATTCATTATCATACAGCAACACCAAGACGGAAAATGACTCGATATTCATCATGGCATAATAAGCAGTTTTTCACAATGAAAAATTTATCAATATACAAACAATTATGAAATTTCCATTTTTAACTTCCACTATCCCCTTCCCTTTTTTCACCCCCGCCCAATGACTGATTCCGAAAATTGCCTCATCCTCCTCGTCGTTCACCCCTGCCGGCCGACAGACTTTTAGGAATACAACCAGAAAGAGAGTAACACAGACATATTGTCATATAATTCTTTGGACAATTTCATAGACATTTTAAACAAAGCAGGAGTGAAAGTGAAAAATTGATTTGTTTTCTCCAGTTTCCCTCCATGTAATTGATTTTTTCTCTACTTTCCCTTTTCATTTTCCTTTTAAATTTAAGTATGTTCATTAAATTGCTCCCATTCCTGTGAAAACTAATGATTAATTTAATTTAAATGTTAATTAGCATTATCAAATCTTTGAAAATTGAGTGATCGCACTTACCCCGTGGAGAAAACGCACATACCCCAAATCCCAGGGTAAATGCGTTTTCAAAATGCTTCTAGGAAAAGTTGTTTTTCATCCTACGCAGTTTCATTTGAAATAATAATTTATATAGCATTGGATTCGGCATGAGCAGCTGATTCGAATGGTTTTTGTTGGAGTGGAATATATCAAATGGCTTAGAATTGATGGTCTGGCAAAGTGTAACTGTGCTTTTTTGTGTGCGCACTTATCCCATTTCACCCTGTTGATTTAAAGCTGTTATCAGCAAACGTACATTGTCTCAATTTCTCTGTTTTGTTTCAAGATGTTAGGCTGAATTTACCTTTTTATGTGTCACAGTAAAGACATCCAAAATTCTAAGAGATGCGGTAAAACCTTGAGTAGTTTTTCACAGCTATACCGATTTTCCCGTCCGACTGGTGAAAGTTATGGGCTTCCCTGGTAGGCTGTACGAATGAGCCGGCCAAGTAGACGTCAATGGGCATCGTGTGAGCGGCGCCGCGACTCCATTCACCTCGGCCCTCTTATCACGCTGTTATTACGTATTCGGTCTCCCTCAATGTGAGCTTGACATGCAAATACGTATCTCCATTTCACAAAATGTAGACTCGAATGCATTCACAATCCAGGCGATAGCATAGGTATTATAGCTAGCAGATAGCTATTATAGCTAGAAGATAGCGTAATTAATTTTAATCATTTTAATTTTTAAAATTTTTTAATTTTGTAATTTTGAAATAATTTAATTTAACTACGTTAGCTACGTTCAGTTTTGGGGAAATTGGCTGAAGGCCAATTCGGCAAGCATGAAGCTACAAACGATTCGGGGTTCGGTGTATTGGTTGGGTGACGGAACTTTTTCACGGGTTCGGTGGCCCGGGGTTCGGTGGCGAATTAGAAAGGAGCTTGCTTGTCATTTGGTATCGGTGACTAACTTACCAGTTTTGAGTATCTATTGTCAATTATCTTATTCAGCGTTCGGCCAATTTCCCCAAAATGAACGTAACATCATGCGCGGAGCAATAAGTAGTTAGCGTAACTAATTTTAATTATTTTAATTTTTTAATAATTTAATTTAACTACACGTTCAGTTTGGGGAAATTGGCCGAAGGCCAATTCGGCAAGCATAGCATAGGTGTTTGAGCTAATATTATTAGCTCACTATCCTTTTGAAAAAATTAACCAATTTGACGACTGTTTCGGAAACCTCGGAATCTCGTTTTTCCCATGCTTTTATGATAGATTAACTTTCTCTTTTGTGTACATTGGAAATATGGAATAATATAAAGTATAATAGAAAAGACCCACAATTTCCTAGGGGGGTCCTAAACCAACTAATTTTGATGGCGGGAGGGGGGAGTGATATTGAAAACTTGTTTACCTACTTAATGTGACACATGATTTTGGAGTATTTTTTCTTGCTGAACCTCGTAATGATGTCCATTTATTGATATTTGCACACCAACTTGGAAAAACACTGAAAAATTTAACAGAACTGCACTTTTCTAACACATGTCCACAAAACACAAAACGTACTAAAGTTCCGAGTCATGCAGCATGATCTTATGAGCGAATTTTCTAAAAACACGTACCGTACTATAATTTGTTAAATTGCATTGAAATTTGAGCGATTTCAGTAGAAAGAATTTGTTAAAAACCAATTCTATGGCAAAAAACGCATACTAAATAAAATTTGGCGATTCAAAAGAGTGTTTGGATTTTTAGATTTTTTTTTCTCCAGTTTTTATAGATTTTTCAGTAAATATTAATGAAATTTAAGAACGTATTTCAGCATAAGTTTGAGCATACATTTTTTAATGTCCTAATTAATTGTTGATGATTTGGTTTTGACTAAAACTCTGCTGCAATGCGCAATTTTGTTATTTTTGAGATCGTTAAGTACAAAAAAACATTGATTGAAAAAAAAAAAAAAATTATTATTTTGACCCATTATTAACGATTTTAGCATGGGGGGGGGGGGGGGGGGGGGGACGTTTTAGGGGACACCCTGTATTGTTCGTGTGATTCATCTAGAAGAGCCGTACAAAACAAACTTAATAAACAATTCTCTATAATTTGTTAAATTGCATTGAAATTTGAGCAAGTTCAGCAGAAAGAAATTGTTAAAAACCAATTCTATGGCAAAAAACGCATTCTAAATAAAATGTAATGATTCAAAAAGTATTTGGATTTTTAGATTTTTCACACAGTTTTTATAGATTTTTCAGTAAATATTAATGAAATTTAAGATCGTATTTCAGCATAATTTTGTGTATACATTTTTTAATCTCCTAATTAATTGTTGATGATTCGGTATTGACTAAAACTCTGCTGCAATGCGCAATTTTGTCATTTTTGGGATCGTTACAAAAACATTAAGATTGAAAAAAAAAACTATTTTCTTGACCCATTATTAATGATTTTAGCATGGGGGAGGGGGTGGGGGGACGTTTTAGGGGACACCCTGCATTGTTCGTGTGATTCATCTAGAAGAGCCGTACAAAACAAACTTAATAAACAATTCTCGCGTTATCCCGAGCTGTTTTTCGTCACTCTCGTAATTTTCAACTCGCCCTGGGAATGGGGAGGTCATGTTGTTGGGTGTTGACGGAGCTACCAGCCTTTGTTTACAACTTCGGCGTCGTAAACACTTATTTTCTCTTTCCAAGTTCACAAGCCGCCCCGACGCAAAAGCTACGACCTGGAGCCGATCCAAAGGCTTTTCACGTGTTCCGCGGAATCAGTGGGCGAAACGTCAGGTTTTATACCATTAGCTTTATATTAAGTAGGTAAACAAGGTTTCAATATCACCCCTCCTCCCACCATCAAAATTAGTTGGTTTCAGACCCCCCTGGGAAATTGTGGGTCTTTTCTATTATACGACCGCAAAGCTCGAACGATTTTCAATAGAAGTTGTGTGACTAGTTTTTTTGCTAGACATTGGTTTGTACATAAAATTAATGTCCAATAAATCAGTTGAGAGAATAATTTTTTGTTTGTTTGTTCAATAAATGATAACTTTATTATTCATTGAATATTACAGTTTTGCTCAAAGTATATAGTAGGCTTTGCCTAATTAACATGAAACGTGAAGGAAGGTACAACCCAGCGGCTGCCCTTAACCAGAGTAGTCTATTCGTCGTCGTCTGAAGATAAGAGAAAATCTTGGGGGCGTTTTCTTTTTAGGCGGCGTTGTCTTGGTAGCGAGGGGGGATTTAGGGGAATAGCCGCTGCCAGTGAATTGCTATGGCCTGACATGGTATGGTGGATCTTGGCATATCTTTCCTTGATCAGTGCTTCAACTGTTGGGATGTCCAATAATATTTTGTGGGTATTTTTCGTTATACGATCACACGATTTGAAAACAATGTAATGAGTGATTAGTTATAGCATGTCATTAGCATAGCCTTGACAACCTCTTATCATACGGGTTCACGCCCACCAAGCATCAAGTCACAAGCACTTGGTCTAGTGTCCAACTACCTGTAGCGTAGCTAAGTCATTTCTCATGGAGGGGCAGCAGTCAAGGATTTCATTTTATTTTATAGTTTTAGTATTCATTTCCAGAACTTGATGTTGAATACCTATACGAAGACTGTATAATAAACTCTCAAACGTTCATATAAGTAGATATTCAATGGTTTTTTGTAATGATTTGAAATCACGTACGCTTTCATATTCAGAAACCTACCTATGGATTATTAAAGCATACCTAATACTATTTAGAAAAAATATCATCCAATTAACTAAAAATCAGAACTTTGAAAACAACGATAAATACGAATACCTCCGGATGAACAGAGAAGCACTAGGCTTTCTGGACAATGTCACACAATTGAATTATGTATAAGTATAAGTATGCGGATATATATAACTGTGATTTAATTCGTTAATGGTATAACACAAACGATATAATCAACAATCAAAAATTAATAAAAGAATACGGGAAACAACCAAGCTTGATCAAGTAGGCAGTGAAAAGAAGGGGAAGTTCGTAGGGGAAATTGGTGGATACTAAACAATGGATATATTTCTAAGGAAAAATCACATATGGGCTAGCCCCAGAAGGTAGTGGGAAACGGCTTGATTTCAGTTTGCAGTTTCTACATTACCTTTTCGTTGACTAGATGGGTTTACTCCTCTCCGAGGGGCTGTAAAATATCCACGCAATTTTGCCCTTACACAAACAAAATTAATAAAAATTTCTTTATTTCTAAGACCATCTAGAGTTGCTAGGGAACCGGATCCTTATAACAGTAATTGTGTTTTACTAATTAAATTCTCCAATTGAAGGTGTCAGGTACTGAAGTTGGAAGCGTAAATGATTAATTTTGATTGTATCCATACCA